>JARJDW010007805.1:0-30441 GCA_030264715.1 Adinopsis sp. GC000173 | reverse complement strand
TGGGTGATGGGGAGTATGCAATAATTTTACTCTTACTAATTAACCTGCAATGATAATTTAGTAATTTGTAAAAATACTATAGATGAGTATCACGGTTAGAAGTCACAGTTTTTACGCTAGCCTATTCAAACCTGCCATTTTTTTGCTAAGAAAAGAATTATTTTCGCATAAAATATCATTGATTTAAGAATTTATGAGTGTTATTTATGTTAATTTTGATGTTTTAGATAATATTCGATATGGCACTATTTTACATACATCGGTTATCGTAATACCAATTTATAGAAATTTTTTAAAGCATGGAGGCAATTGTCATCGAAAGGGTCAAATGGCAATGGAATATAGGCGTGCGCTAATTGTCTAACATGTGTGGATTAGTGATGAAAAATGATGTCTAATCGGGAGCAATATCATGAATTGGATTGGAAAGCTGTGCGATAATATAAATAAAAAACAACAAACTTTTCGACATTAAGAATATATAAATTTAGTTTTGATAAAGTTTCATGAACTTTGGAAAGTTAAGTGCAACAGATTGCACCAACATTTGATAGTAATATTATTGTGCATGTGAAGGTAACATTAAATTCTATCATTAAAAAACAAGCAGCAGGAAGATTTAGCTACTACTTGTTTTTTTGTTTTCTTTTTTATTTAAGAAAGCAAGTATTTATTTATATACTCTTTGCATATATTTTGTACTAAATTTATAAGATTTCACTAAATTTGCATTTCGAATTGTATTACAGTGCTCTCTACCTAATTTATTCAAATTCCCTCTAATCTTTTCTGACTATAAATATTACTTGAACGTAATTTGAATATGCTGCTTTAATGAAATAAGGTAAAATGATGAATGGCTAATTATCAGACAAACATTTTTTTCCATATATATATTTATAGAGTTATTATATTAAACGTGTAACGTTTATTTATACACTGATAAAATTAGAAAATAGAGTTATAGTTATAGGCTATGCGACTATTTCAAGAAATTTAGTGTCCTAAAATAATATTTGAATGTTGTTCATAATAAGTTCATTCATATTCCTATTTATACAATCTCTATCTAAAATTATAAATGTTATTGCATTATAATGTTATTGCCGCATGTTATTTCAAATTACACGATGTGATTCATTTTTTATTCTAAAGTTAGTTTATTGATTGATTCTAAAAATAAAGTAGTGGATATTGTTCAATGTGCGAGGAGTACATATTGTACTATCAGACATATATAAATGCAACTAATGTAATTTACACTTTTAATTACCCACATATTATATGTAAATAGAATGCTAAAAGGCTTTTTATATTAGCGTGTTATGATATTCGCACATAGTGAAAATATAATGTACCTATAAGCGCACCAGTTTTGTTGCAGCGCACCATAAAAATATCGTAGGAAGTAGATGTTTCAACGAAAGTGATAAAAAGCAAAATATTTATTAGTACTTAGAAAACTTACATAAAGTATTGCATTTTACACTTTGCAAAACTTTACCTTTTCAATACTCCAGAGCGCAAGATGCCTGAACGTTCGCATTTCTATACCCGAGCGTCGAATAAAGTCACTTGAACGCATAAAATGTTAGTAGTATGCCGTTCGTAATATCTCGCCATCGATATATTTTGTAAAAACAATGTGCAATGAAAAAAGTTACAAACATTCAAATATACATGCATGTCGCTATTCATTTGCATATATCTATACCTATATGTAGTATGTGATATTTGATAATAGGTGATCATCTGCAGGGTTGAATCTAAAAAATAAATTTAAGAATTTTAAGCGATTTCATAAACTATATATTACATAATTATTCCCTCGTTATCCAAGAATAAAAGTCATTCGAAGATTATAAAAAAAGTATGAAAACCTTTAAAAATTTACGTTTTCTCATTTTACACACGCGGTAAAGACGGTATTCCACAAATTGTTACTAATTTGTAACAATTTACTGTTAGTTTTACGTAAAACCGCTAAATATATTCATATTTTAAGCAATTTCATAATCTAAATATTACATAATTATTCTCTTGTTAATCACAAAGAAAAGTCACTCGAAAATCATAAAAAATGTATGAAAAACTTTAAAATTTTACGTTTTCTCATTTTTTATATGCGGTAAAGACAGTAATTTACAAATTGTTACTTATTTATAACAATTTATTGTTAGTTTTTCCCAAAACCACTAAAAATATCAATAATCTTATATAAAAAACATTGAAGAAAACACCAAATTGCATTGCAAAATACCGAAATACAATTTGAATTTTTCCAATCAAATTACAAGACTAACTAACCTAAACTAAAAGTTTTAACAGCACTGAATATTTGTTTATCTTATTTAAGCGATTTAATAAACTTTTTACTAAATATTACATAATTACCCTCCCGAAAATCATAAAAAATTAATTAAAAAAAAGTAAAAACAGTACATTTTTTAGATAACTTCTTTTTGGCGTTTACTGAAAACCGCTAGAAAAAACAATAATTTTGTATCACTTATCAAAAAATCAAAGAAAACATCAAATAGAATTGCAAAAAAACATTTTTTTTAGAATTTACACTTTTTCCAATCAATTTGCTATGATAACTAAACACAAATCTAAGCTTTGAAGTGCCTGTATGTCATGCAGACTTTGCACATGCAATGAGTCGGCCCTGATTGTATTCAATAATTTGCCAAACAATTGTCACACATTCACCGAGTGTGTGGTGAATTACATATACGTAAATTGTACATTTTTAAACAACTTCTTTTTGGTGTTTACCGAAAACCACTAGTAACAACAATAATTTTCTATCACTTATTAAAAAATCGAAAAAAACATGATATAGAAATGTAATTTTTATACTTTTTCCAATCAACTTACAATGAAAACTAAACACAAATCGAAGCTTTGAAGTGCCTGTATGTCATGCAGACTTTGCACATGCAATGAGCCGGCCCTGATTGTATACAATAGTTTGCCAAACAATTGTCACACATTCACCGGGTGTTGTGTGTTTGGTGAATTATACGTATTATAGGTATTGGGTGTAGTGTGTGGATCGGTGACGGTTCGGGTCATATCAATATTGTAATTGTCATGATTTGCATTCGGTTGGACATAAATCAATGTTCACCAGCTATATAGTAAAGTATAATAGTACGTAAAGGGAGCGACAAGTTCCATTGAGTTATTCGCAGGTGGCACGCAATTTAATTGTGCTAACGCTTTCATTTATCTCTCCTCACCATATAGAAGGTGGTTGGTGGCGGTGGTGGTGGTAGAAAAGCGCGTGACGCACGCATCCAATACTACCAAAGCCGGTTAGGTAGGTTAAACGTTCATGCGGATGCTATTTTTTTCAGTATCTTCCTTTCATTTCCGCAACCGTTACTGGCGAAACGATGAAGGGGGTTGCTTTTGCGAACGTGTCCGAACATTTTTACAGCGACGGACTCCTACTTAGCTAATGCGATTTTGATGAGCGTTATTCTCCATTTGCATACAATTTCCTTTCACGGTGCGCTCCACTTTTTCGATGGAACGAAAATAATGCGGAACCGCACACAACGCTGTGTGCTAGTGGTGGTGGTGTATGTTAATAAAGCATCGACTTGGAAGCCAGCACGCGAACACTACCCCACACACATATACCCATACACACATAACTTCTTATTTTTATTTTTTGCTTTGTATATATAGAAGAATAGAAAAAATCAATTCGTGCCATGCACCAAAGTTTATAAATAAAAATATGGCGCGTTATGCCTGGACTAATTATAAAACAGTCGGCAGCAATAGCGCGCGGCGCGCAAAAGTTCTTCACGATCAATCTTCCATTGAATGCGTAAAAATAACAAATAAGATGCAGGCAGGCCAAATCTGCAATGCGGGTTCGCACCATTACGTTTTCACATGAGCAATGAAACTGCCGCGCAAACATTTGCAATCTATTAAATCTGTGCGAAATGATTAATTGATGTCAATCGTGCATCTATGTTATATATATAAATTTCGTTACAAAACTCGGACGAATTTTTTTCGTTTTTTTGTTTTTTTCGATTTCACCTCTGACCTTCTGCCATTTTTCCGCACCTGTAATTAGAGTTTTGCGTTAAGTTTTATTTCTGTAACACACGATTCGTGACCGGAGATATATCTGTCTAATCAACTCGCCTCAACGGCCCACACATAACTTAGATTTTGAGGTTAGGAAACTATATAATACATATACGACCACTACTACACACATTCATTGGTTATTTCCTAAAATTAAGTTCTTCCCACACACACACATACACATGTGAACACTTATCTAGCTTACACACATTCTTATTCCCTTCTATTTCATTTGATAACCGCCCCATTAACTTTCTTTCACGTTGTAATTCATTATTTAAGATTCGAAACGTACAGGCGCATTAAGCAAACAATAACTCGCGCTGGAAACATACACTGATCTAATCTAATTTTGTCTAAAATACAACAACACAACGAAGGCAGAGAAACGAGCTGCCTGCCGCTGCTATGTGAACAAATCCCGCTAATTTAATATTATAATCATGCATTGTTAAAACTTCTTTTGATAATTTAGCGACGACAAAGGCAAAGAAGCTAATTATTTGATATGTTAGAAGTAAATTACGGTCATTAACGTTTTTACTAACAGCGTTTCGGTGCTAAAAGGTGTGTCACTTTGATTGATCATTACTGTTCGGATAAATTTACTTTGCGCAGCACCCCGGACTTTTATAAACATCACATTGTATTATCAACATTTAATTATATTATTAACGAATTAATCGAATTATGATGTAAGTAATAAAAAAGACTGCTGCAAGCCAAACAAAACATTACATTTTTAAATTGTTCCACGGCATAGACACGAGTATATTTATATATCAATTATCATCAACGCTTTATCGATTACATCTGCATTTTTACACATTTCAAATTTAAATTGTGTGTGCAATAAAAGCTTGCCGTCTATATTCGCTCATACATACAGAAATTTAAATATTTCTTGACTCAAAAATCATAAATATTATAAAAATTTACGGCTCTTTCTTTTGGCGAGGTGGACAGAATATATTATATTCCTATATCTGTATCAAGACATTGACGAAAATATGAAATAAAATTGCAAAAAATTCTAAATTTTCATGCAACTTCCTCGTTTTCGAATCAACTTAAAAGGAGAACCAAACAAAAACCGAAATTGTATTATCAACATTTAATTATTATTTACTAATTAATCGAATTATGATTTAGGTAATAAAAAAGGCTGCTGCAAGCCAAATAAATTACATTTTTAAATTGTTGCACGACATAGATATACGTGTATACCTACCTATATATCAATCATCAACAACGCTCTATCTATTACATCTGCATTTTTACACATTTCATTACTCTTGTATGAATAATTCAATTACGCCGATGTCAAAAAAATGGAAATTATTCGCTTTGCAGCCGATTGTGCATCTATCTCTAAATGAAACAACGATATTACGCTCAAAATCCATTGACCCATATTGTTTTCGATGCGCGTCTTTTTTTGTTGTTGTTGTAAAATTATATGCTTTTAGTCGTATAAACGTTTAATCCAGTGATTCCCAAAGTAGGTGATATCGTTTAGTAACATTATAGTTTGGGGGTAAAAGACAATATCTTGGGCAGTATTAAGAACATTAGAATGTGTTGTTTCGTCATATTATTAATACATATTTTATATTGTTCCAGCAAAAGCATTAAAATATTATAAAATGTTTTTGGACCAGAATAGACACCGATATAACACGGTTTTGAATTAAATACAATTATTAATTATGGTATTTTCAAAATAATTAAAAATAATGTTTTAAAATTGCTTTTAATAAATTTTTTAACAAAGAGTAAACAAACTGATTGAATTTGCATCAGCCTAAAAGTTTGCATTAATTTTTAAAATTGTCTTATTACTTTGTTTTAAATTCAAATTTAAAGAAATTACATTTTGTTTGTTGAAACTAATAATAATGATTTTATTTAAGGGGGACGATGATTCATTAAAGTTTGAGGAACACTGGTTTAATCTGTCATGAGTTGGGCGATTTTGGAGTTGTCGCCGTTGTCGTCGTCGTCGTCGTCAATTTGCTTTCAACGAGATTAAATTAAACTTGTTCGATACATTTTAAAATGTGCTATCATCAGGGAAGCGTTGCGAAAATCACAACCGTTCGATCTTTTCGTGTTTAATATTTAATATCGAAATAAACCGAGATATTAATTTTCGAAAATCGTACTACGTATATAACACTTACAAATCAATAATGCTGGCAATACGATATTTTTTATTTAGGTTTGAAATGTAAGTGTACATGTGTTGGCACAAGAGTGTGATACATAATAGATACATGACAGCATCTGGTGTTTGTTTCCGTAATGTGGTTACATATGTAATAAATAGTAAACCATTTATAGCAATAGAATATGGCAGCCCTTTACACAATAGAATTGATAATAAAGTGCTTCATTTTTCTTCAATGTGTATTTCTATTTTTGTATCTCTAGCTCCTCCACACCGATACAACAATGATGAATTTCATTTAATATCGATCTCTAATATTAAATTGATATCACATTAGCACTTTTTTGCGCTAGAAGAATCTACACTCGGTCAAAACTTAGTTAGGAGTTCATAAAAGGAGCAAGGCGCCAGCGTTGCAAAGCCTCTAAATGTTTAAATAATAGATTGGTGCCTTGAACTACTACTATACCATATATACCTACTCAGATATCCCATCTTTTATGTGTTTTTTTGTACAGAAATCTATTATTAAAGTACATTCGTAATAGATACATTCTATCGTTAAGTAATAAAATTTCAAGTTTTTAAATGTTAACACAAAATTGTCTGGCATGCTTTGAGCTTATTTAATTAACTTATTTGGTGACAATTAAAGCCAACATAATGTTGTGGAATTAGAAATATAATGACAGAAATATATTAGTTCCTTACGTAAACTAGAAGGTTTTTCAAATTCCTTCTATAAGGCTTCAGAATGATTATAGAACATTGGAAATGCAATCGTGATAAACAAAAATGGTCTAGGTGTTGATTAAAATGTGTTTGTTACTTACCTTCTGCCCAAAAGATTAAAAAGTGCTACATTTTTCAACAAAGGGATGAAAATGGATTTATTGGAGGCATGCGAAATTAAAAAAGCTTCAAATCAAGCAGTTTCGATATTTAGATATTCTTTCTTAACGTATTTTTTGTTTCGATATTTTATTCTGTGTATTGTTTGTTATTTTTGTATTTATGTAGTTTGTAGTTCGGATGTTGACATAATAGTCGAAATATATCAACTATTACACTTTTAACGAATTCTAATTGCTTGTGAACTAATCAAGTGTTTTTTTCGTTTATTTAAAATTAGAGCTACAGCGAAAGTATAATAGCTCTTTGCATCATTATTTCAAGTGTACTAACAGCACAAATAGTTTTTCACCTTTCTTTAGGAACACCCTGTATTTACTGAGATATTTCATCTTTATGTGTGTTTTTTACGAAAATTAAATTACAATGTTAATACATTCTATCGCCAAGTAATACAATTTCAGTTTTTAAACGTTAACAACGCATTTAGTTAATTTATTTTTGCGATATTAAAACCTATTATACTTAGATTAAAATATACGTATACAATATTGTGAAATTCTATTATCTAAGTTTAGTAACGCTGCTGCTGTTGGTGCTGCCTAAAAAGTAAATTCCAAGTAATTTAACGTTTTAAGTAAGATGTAATCGTGTTAAAATACAAGCAAGTACAAGCACAATATAGGTTTATGTATACATTTTTATGTAATTTAATCTAATTTTATGTAAATGAAGAATCCTTATACACGAAAATATTTTGTTTCGCTTACTTGAAAAAGTGAGTGAGTATAAAAGGTATAAATTTCATTATTTGCACCATGCGATGATATGGAAAAGAAATGAGCTGAATGAAAACAAGAAAAGCAGGAAAATTAATTACGCTAATGTATATGAGATAAGTTTGGTATAATCCAATTAGTTATGATTGTAACAATTGGCATGAAATTAATTAATCAACAAACGTAATACAAAATACAAATACAAACTAATTATGTTTTACAAAGTTTACTCATCCCGCTTGGAATCTATTAGAATGGACAGAGTAGTAGCAGCAACACAACATTGATTTATGTTTAATTGCTTATCGGGTCGTTTAAAAATTAATCATTTCAATTTTTTGAATGTGCATAAAACTTATTTGAAAAGAAAATGCACAAAAATCAATTTTTGACAATATTTAAATGAAAAGTATACATTTTTTCTATAAGATGTAGTTTTTATGAAAAAAAAAACTGTCTTTCTAATAACCAGTATTTATGCCCGCTTGGAATCTATTATTATAAAATGGACAAGACTAGCAACACAACATTGATTTTTGTTTAATTGCGAATCGGATCGTTTAAAAATTAATAATTTCAATTTTTTGGACGTATGCGTAAAATTTATGTAGAAATTAAATGCTCGAAAATCAATATTATAAGTAAGATAGCGTGAATAATTTCTTAAATTTAATTTTAACTTTTTGACAATATTTAAATGAAAAAGATGCGTGTTTGCTATAAGATATACTTTTTATGAAAAAAAACTTTATTTGTAATAACCAGTATTTATGCCCGCTTGGAATCTATTAGAATGGACAAGACTAGCAACACAACATTGATTTTAATTTAATTACACTGGACGTGCGTAAAATTTATTTGTAAAGTAAAATCAATATGATATGAGATAGCGTGAAAAATTTCTTAAATTTAATTTTAACTTTTTTGACAATATTAAATGAAAAGTATGCGTGTTTGCTATAAGATATAGTTTTTCACAAGAGAAAAAAAAACTTTCCTTCTAATAACCAGTATTTATGCGCTGCGAAAACTTTTAGACATTGTCATGAAAGTTTCTTCTTCAACTGTCCTGTCATCATAACGACCATAAAACAAAAACTTTTGCGTAAGTCACCGAATTTTACAAAAGCAACCATTTCCAAAGGCAAAATATGTTCTCTAATTAAAGCATTCCTCCATGTATAACGAAACTATGCAAAATTTACACACTGAAGCTTCCTCTTCCTCCGCAAGCAAGCAAGCAAGCAAGCAAGCCGGCACAAATATTCCAACTTTGATGATTCAAATGCGTGATAATATTGCATAAAGTAATTTATTTGATGATCATTGTCAGATAATAACTTATAAATTTAACATTCAACACATTGCGCCACATCCATCAAGCAAAAGTACGACGATGAGATCAAACGATGTCGTCAAGGCAATATTAATCCTTTATCTGATTGCTCCGCTGTCTAGTGGGTAATTTAAGATCAACACCTTGCTGCTGGTGGTTGTGTGGCTACTGCCGCTGCTGCATACATCAATATTCATAACGCACACGCAGCCGGAGTGAAGATAAAATGACATTTGACAGCGTGCCAAGTGAAAGGGCATGTTTTTTACCTCCACCTAATCGTCAGCAAGTTTTCCACAAGCTGTGTATGTGTGTGTGTGAACGTGTGCGTGTTTTTATGCGTGGGTGTTGAAGATGTATACCGACGCGACGATGTAATAGGCAACAGTTGTACGAAATTAATTTGCGCACACACCAGCACCACCACCGTGCTGCCTAATTTTATCTAACATACATTCATACATATGGTAAAGACACAAACACATAATTAAAATACCAAACACGTTTAACTAAATTGTATGACAATGCAAGCATAAGAATTTATAAACAGCACCACATATCTGTCACCATGACAACCAGAAACATCATTCATAATGTTATTTATTACTTGTATGTAACAGCAGCAGGTTGTCAACATTTTCATTATACATTTACCATAAATTACAAAGGCACATGTGTTTTATGACAGTTGTTTGGCTTTGATGCGCGATTGTCAGTTGATGGATCCTCATATACACACACGTATTATAATATCGTATATAAAGGATAGAATCTATTTACACACATACACACACACACTCTGAAGCCTTTACAGATAATAATACAATGTGCAATGAAATGGTGGTGAATTAATCGTCATATTACTTGCATCACATTACAAACAATATGCAACAAATACCTAGACTATAGAGTATAATTACATCTACAACACGATTAAAAGGAATTCTTTATATAAACGATTTGTATCCTCTAGTTTTGCAACATCAAACAAAAACGGTATTAAATGTGTTTCAGTTTTTATGTATTCTGAAATTCATAACTAATCTGTAATGAATTTGATGCTTTCTGCAATAATTTGATACTTTCTGAAATACAACTGAAAAAGTTGTAAAGCATAGTTACTCGCACAACACGCTTTAAAGAAATTCTTTACCTGCACGAATTTTATCATCTACTTTTGCAACATCAATCTCATACAAAGAACATCTATAATTTAAGAAAATTTAAAGAATTTTGTCGTTATGTTGAACGTGGTGAACTAATTGTCATATTACTGGTATAATCTTACAGACAATACGCAATTTTATACAAAGAAGATCTATAATTCAAAGAAATTTAAGAAATGTCGTTAAGTTGAAGATGTTGAATTAATCGTCATATTATTTGTGTAACATTACAAACAATATGCAACAAATATCTACTATTACAACGCTCTTAAAATGATTTTTTACCTACTTTTGCAACAGTCTCATACAAAGAACACTTATAATTCAAGAAAATTTAAAAAGTGTTGTCATTAAGTCGAAGGTGGTGAATTAATAGTTTATATTACTTGCATGAAATTACAAACAATATGGAACAAATACCTAGACAAGAGCATGATTACTTCTACAACATACTTAAAAAGTATTCTTTACTTACACGATTTTTATCATCCATCTTTGCAACATCAATCCCACATCTACAATTCAAAAAAATTTAAAGAATTTTGTCGCTAAATCGAAGTTGTGAATTAATTGTCATATTACTTACATGACATAACAAACAATATCCAACAATCGATAACATGATTACTTCTACAACATGCTTAAAAGGAATTCTTTACCTACACAACTTTTATCATCCACTTTGCAACATTATAAACATCCACAATTCAAGAAAATTTGAAGAATTTTGTCGTTAAGTTGAATTGTAAGCATGCAAAAGTATTTGAAATATTTATGGAATCAAAAAGATGTTTAGATGATGTATTTTAAAAGCACAAATATTTTTGTTGGACGTAAGCGGCTTCCCCACATCATAGTGTGTGTTTTTTTCTTCTTTATATAATAATGTTAATTTGTCAAAATGTGGTGATAATAAATGAAAGGATTTGACTTTAAGCGATGATGTTAATATGTCAAAGTGGCAAACTTGAGCATGCTGGTAATAAGTTTACACATTTCGTTTAGAAGAAAAGTTTTGTAAGAGTAAAATGATGGGAAATGAGCGTATTTTTATCGTTCGTTACGAAATTTATTTCAATTGTTTTATTTATAAATCTGTAGAGGTTATACGTCTTTCTCGGTTTTTCTGCACAATAATTTCTTAGTTTTTCGCTATGATTAATAGTTGGTTTAGAGGATATGAGAAATGGCATTAATAAATAACACCGGTATATCGTTTTCTTTTTTTGAAAGACAAATGCATTCTAAATCCAATATTTAATAGTATAATTTAATTTATCTTCACTACAATTACCTTACATTTTTCACTTTAACAATATTGCTGATGAAATTTGATCTAAAAAAAGATTGGTAATGCAATTTCTGTATCTTGTGAGATGAAAGAATTCGTTCTTTTTAGGAAGCAGCGAATTTTATTTGCCACAAAAATTATTACATCTCACTAAAATATTTTTGTCTTTCATTGCATTTACACGTCATATCAAAAAGTCAGACAACTTATGATTCCGCACTGTGAAGGTATAAAAAAAACATTGTTATTTTTTTACTATCTAAATATTTATATCAGCGAATATTATAATTTTATAATCTAATATTACGTTCCGTAGTAAAAATTTTATATTAGTAGACATTATCTGATCACTATAAACATTTTATGAATAAACGAAAAAGTATTTTGTGTGTAAAAAAAAATTAGCGATGTGTGATAAATGTACCAAACGCATTCACTCGTTTTATTAGCAACAATAATGTAAGTATATTATAAAGTATATGCGATAGGGATTTATGCATAATGAAAGTCAATTCGCATAGCGAGTGAATGAAAATGTGCAAGGATGTTTCTTACAACGAGTATAATCTCTAATGCCAATTAAATATGAATTATAAACATTTTATGAATAAACAAAAAAGTATTTTGTGTGTGAAAGAGAATTAGCAATGTGTGATAAATGTACCAAACGCATTCACTCGTTTTATTAGCACCAATAATGTAGGTATATTATAAAGTATATGCGATAGGGAATCATGCATAATGAAAGTAAATTCGCATAGCGAGTAAATGAAAATGTGCAAGGATGATTCTTACAACGAGTGTAATTACTAATGCCAATTAAATATGAACTATAAACATTTTATGAATAAACGAAAAAGTATTTTATGTGTGAAAAAGAATTAGCAATGTGTGATAAATGTACAAAACGCGTGCACTCCTTTTATTAGCAATAATAATGTAGGTGTATTATAAAGGATATGCGATATGTAATCATAAATAATGAGCGTAAATTCGTATAGCGAGTAAATAAATGAAAATGTGCAAGGATGATTCTTACCACGAGTGTAATCATTCATGCCAGTTAAGTTTGAATAATATTTAGCGTTATATTCTAATATTTCGGTCTTTATGATTGTGCAACAATGTATAATACAAAAATATTACGAAAAAACACATACACTAGGCATATTGAACCTGTCGTGGAGAAGACGCTTATGATTCAGCCCAAAAAACAGTTTAATTTTAAATTCCTTATTCGGCTTCTCTCAGGAAGTATAATTTAGGTATATAATTAATGAAAATGATGTCTTAAGATTAATTTGTAACAAACACACAGACAAATAGACAACCAATACAGCGAGTAATGAAATACTTATATGATCTTAAAGAAAAAGAGACTACATATGGGCATACTCCGCATCTCATTTAAAGTTTCTACGTCTTGAAAAGTTCAATTTAAGTATAGTATGTATTAATGAAAAATATGTTTTTGATTCGATTTGTACTGAACATACAGAAAATACGACGATTTTGTATGAATATGGCTGATTTATACTCTATGTCAGCAACTTAAAAGTATAATAACTACACAGACCCATACTTTTCTCCATTTGCTTGAGGAGGATTTATAGCGAATATACAGACAGACAATACTAAAATTCGTAAGTATGCAGCCCAATGAAAAAGGAATTGTGCATGCGTATGGCTGATCCATGTTTATTGAAAGTAAATTAATTGTATTGATGCATGCCCCATTACTATAATATTTAGAAAAAAGCATTAGTTATCATAAAAAATGGCAAAAAGTATAATTGTTGCTCGATATTAGAGTTCGAAAGTTATAAATAAAATATTGTTAAAATATAAATGGAAATTTTAGATAAACTGTGCTAATTAAAGTAAAACTTCAGCAACGTTTCCAAACATATTAATTAATTTCACCCTACGTGTGTAGATGGTTAATTGTTAACATAACCAATTACCTATTTGAGAGTCATGTACAAACAATACGCGCGGCGATGTTTCCACAAAAGCAACAAAAAAAATTAATTAATCAAAAAGTGTTATATATATGTAGGCTATAATTAATTCTATTCGTGCAATAAACCTGTTTTCTCTTGTTTTTTTTGTATTTTGAGAACAAAAATAAATGTATGCTGCTGATACCGGTGTGTGTGGGTAAATTATTTACCGTCGTTGTATTGTGGAAAGACGACCATCGAAATTAGAGAGAGCTTTTCTCCAGCCAGCAAATTTCTAATAATTTATTAACTCGTCAATTAAATCAAAGCTCAACTTCTTTATTGTGTTTAAATAATTTATGGCGGAAACTTTAAGAATGCGAGTTTTTATTACGAAATTAAGCTAATGACTTAAAGTCGTCTAATAATGAAATTATTGAATAATTAACTTTTTAACTTAATTTATAATACCGCACTTCGCCCGCATACGACCGTGATTCTCGGTTATAATTAAATTTGAGCTTATGTCATTGCGGCAATCAAATCAAGAACGAGGAGGAAAAATGTTTTAAAACGCCACGCGGCGCATTTCACTCCCGCCACCGCATCTTGCTAATAAATTTAATGCCGCCGCCAAGGACAATCACCTCAAATAATTTTAGACGTAATCTACAAATCGGCGATTTTATCATCACCATCATCATTCAGCGACTAATATGCGCGCAAAATAGCATTACATTTTTGAGCAAATTGGTTGCACTTAAAATAATCGCTAATGCATGATGATATAAAAACTGTGCGCGTTCCTGTCATGCCATTCGAAGGAAATGAATGGAGTGAACATCCCATTACAGTTTTGTAATATATATGAAATGAAAGTCTGCATAACTTTTATTGTTTCATATTAGTACGTGTGCGCTTTTGGTATTTTCGAAAGAGATAATACGCCAACATTATATGTCATTTGTTAGCTAGCTACGAGTAGTTGTAGCATTTGCGTTGTTGGATTTTTGTTCAGCCATTTATTGATTCCATAAAGCTAAACTTAGTTTTCTAACAATATGCTGTTACTAACAGTGAAAAAATTTCTCTATTCTACACATCGTGTGAAAAAGCCTTAATAACTATATATCATCCAAGTTAAGTTAAATTAGAAAATAATGTGCACTTGTTTGTAATTTATTTATGTTTATATAATTGGATTATTATTGACATATAACAAGTTGATGCGATTGTAAACTGTGATAAGAAACAATGAGACTTTGTTATTAATTCCATAATTATATAACGCAACAATAAAAGTTTGATTTTTATTTGTTGTAAATGTAAATTAAGTCGTTTACTTTTCATACACCTATTAATTACTATTCTGTGTTATTAAGGAAAACTTTATTAACATTACGAGTACGGTACATATTAATGCTAATGAGGCAATTTTAAAAAAAAGATTGGAAAATTGCATTATTCAACCGCTAATTAATTAATAAAACTACATATGTAAACGCCGCTTATTAAAGATTGAACAAAGATTAACTATTTAACTACATGAATTAATAATATTTATTGAAAAGCATTGCGTATATGGGGTGTGGAAACTCGCACAAAGAACTTAATTTCAATGCAAACGACGACAAAATACGTTGTTTAAAAAAATCCTATTCGGAATATTTATATTTATTCAAAGAAAATGCATATGTAAATGGCAACAGAGAGAAACGTGAGAACCTTCAAATAATCCGTCGATTTCAATGAAAATAGCATCTTTTTGTGCACAGACAAAAAAGTAAACATAGCCAATTTTATTTACCTATACGATATTCAGGTGTGAAAATTTTAATCATGATAAAATGGTAATTCTATACAGATTCAATGTTTCTATCCAATTGTGTACATTATTACCATTGTAGTTTTTAACTATATTCAGATATTGGAATTGATCTAAAGTAGAATAATAAAGAAATTCTTTGTATAATATTTCCTCTAAGTTCAGATTTGCCAAAATAAAGTAGAAAGTAATAAAATATATTAAAATGTGTTATTTTACACATCTTTTTGTGTAAGACAAGAAAGTAAACATAGCCAATTTTGTTTAGTGTAATAGTAGGTATATCCATTGTAGGTACTATGCTCAGATAACATAATTGATATAATATTGTATAATAATATTGGAAATCTTGGTGCAATATTTCCCTATATTCAGTTCTGTCACAAAGTGCTATAAAATAAAATACTTCTAATAAAATATATTAAAATTTGCTATTTTACATTTTAGATTACTAACTAAAAGATGTAGGTATTACATGTATTAATCCGGTGACTCCCAAAGTGTACGCTGCAGCCCCCGGATAGTCGCTATGCCTTTGTAGGAGCACCGCAAAATACTTTAAAACTTCAAAATTAATCAGACTTTAATTCCTTATACAGAATTTATAATATATTACATCGCATTCAATTCCAAGGCAACAAAATTTGCTCCAAATGCACAAAACAAAAGCAAGAAAATATATTATTTATGATAGTTTATATTTAGGACTAATCAAAGCGTCATATGAGAATGTTAATCTGAAAAAATATGGGAACAAGATTAACTGTAAATAAACCTACACTTTACATTGGTGTTCTTTTCGCAGTGCGTCTAAGAAATCAATATAAAAATTATCGCGTAATATGACTAAGCATCTCTAGTGGCACAATTTGTGATCCAATTCTGAAATCGATTGCGCTACTACCTTAACATTGTATTATATTACAAAGGTAATAAGCTGTTGTAAAAATCACAATAATGAAAAGTGTCGTTTATCAATAAGCCCTTCAAAATTTAATGCTGTACTTACAGATTGAGCTGCAATATTTATAAAAATAATGCGCAATACTAAGAACGCAATACATTATTTCATTGTATGCATTTTATAATATAAACTATTGTTGCTAATAAAATAAAGAGAATTGTAAGTAAATATACTTTTCGATTAGAAGTATAGTATAAATCAGCGATGCCTATACACTAACATATATCTTTTTTTTTCGGACTGTATATGTATCTGCCTGCACGTTGGCTAGAAATCGAACCAACACCACAATTTTCATTAATAAGCTTTCAATATGCCTCCAGTCTATATAGATGCATAGAATTGTAAGCAAATATACATTTCGATTATATGTGTTTGAAAAATTTCATATTTTTTACAAACGCAATTTTTAATTGACTCGCATGATATTAAATAATTTGATTTGGCGCATATTTGCATCGACAAATCATGTAGAATAAATTGCATCATCGCACATAAATATGCCAATGTTTAAATAAAATTCATGACCATATAGCAGGAAAATTGTTTTTGTTTCAACAAAAATGGCGCCACAGACAATAAAAATATGACTTTGGCAGAAGAAATGCAAACATAAAATATTAATATATTGCAATTGATATTCATGCATGTATGTATGTATGTATGTGTGTATATGGTGTGGGTTTAATAAAACTGTCTTAATTTTTTTGCTGTCGTTTGGAATTTTTTTGCTCTTACTGTTGTTAAATCTGTTCGCATTTGAAATGTTTTATATTAAATGCATAATTTAATATGTTGTGTGGAGAAAATACGGAATGCTGTACGTACGTTTTTGGAGCTTAAAACGTTACAATTTACACAAAATTACCCAACCACTTCCAAAACATGTTATATTATGTTTCTTACATTTTATACAGTTATTTGAATACTTCTGCACAATGCATTGCGAATTTAATGCGCATAACAGCATAAACACGCCTTTTCAGAATGTCATTTAGATATCTCAAATATTTGAAAATAGAATATTCCGCTTTATTAATTAAACTGAAACAATATTTCCTTAATAACATTCAGAGCGCTTGCACGAAAATTTTACGCTCTAAATCGTTTTGTTGCATCAATAGCCATTACTCGTCTGCAAAATAAAATGTAAATGTTGCAAATATTTCATATTTTTATCGCAAATAGGGACACTCATTCATCGATTTACGGTTTCAATGAATTTGACTAATGGGTTTACAGTTTTTATTCTTATACAATTGAAATGAAACAAGTATAAGACGACTAAGTCACGTAAAAAGTAGCAATTCTATTATTTCTTTGATGTTAAAAGATATGACTTTTTTGCACACGGGTATTAAAATGTAAATATAGTAAAACCTCGCATACCTGACACCTTTTTGACCGCCAACTAGGTTTTACAGGCTACCAGGTCTTACACCATGACTTCCATAATTTAATAATGTAATGCTGCATTTGATCATGCAATGATTCTTTATTGCTTACGGTAATGAATTTGGTTTTCTTTCCATATTGCGACCTTGCGTCCCATCTATTATATAGCAAAGTTTGATGTAAAGAATGGCTGTTTTGTATGATTCCGTTGTGAATAAAACCAAAATGTGAAATAAGTAGGCGATGATGTAATAGGAAAAGAATAAGTAAAAAAAGTAAAACCTCTTATACCTGACACTTGATTAACCGCCAAGATGACCTCTATAGTTTCATTACGCTACACTGCAAGAAGCTTTTGGAGCCTTTGTATTTTCTTCCTATTATTTCCTGTTCTTTTACATACCCCCCTTGATTATCCGTGCACTCTATTATGTAACAAAGTTTCCTGTAAGGACTTACTGTTATCCACGGTTCTGCTGTGTCTAAAATCAAAATTGCAAATAAGTGTGTGATAATGTGATGAGAAATGAAAAAATAAGTAAAGAAAAACCTCGCATACCTCACATCTCTTTAACCGCCATCTAGATTCCCTTACTACAGCGCTTTTAGCTATCAGGGCTTGCATTATGACCTCCATAATTTGATTCTGCAATACTGCAAGAAACTTTTTGGTTATTTGTTTTTTTTTTCATCTTATTATTAACCTTGTCTCTTGATTATCCGGCCATTCTGTGGTGTCTAAAATCAAAATGGTAAATTAGTAGATGATGATGTGATGAGAAAAAGGTTATGTAGAAGCTTAATATAAGAGGCAGAGTAATTTCACAAAATTACTCAAATTTCCTTAGTCTGTCAAAACTAGTTATTGATACCTACATCTTATGCCTTAAGTAATTTACTTCCTTAATTCTACTGCCAACAGTATCATTGTAAAATAGAGAATTTTAAACAAATTAAAATTTGAACAACTTTGCCCTCTGCAGTTAACTAAGATATAAAAAATGAAGCAACAGTTAGAATAATATGCAACGACTTAAAATTTGCATAGGTTTTTTTACTGAATTTTGTGTTTTACATGGTTGCAGTATACCAATATGAATTTTCTAGAACTTTTCTAAATAAAAAAATAATAATGTTTTGATGAATAAAAATACGTATTTTACTTTTGCATTTGTAAAATAGAAAACAATGCTACGTCAAACATGAAAATATTGCCAATCACAAAATAATATTTATTTTTCTGATTGTTTTTCTAGCTGTTTGCCTTTAAAATCAGATATTTTCTAAATATACGCAAAAATGGACGTTAAGCTGATACGCGGGGAAAGGCCACAAATCAACAATATATAAATTGTGCAATCAAAATGAAAATTGTGGAAAATATGTTCAAGCAAGAGAATATTGATTGATAGATGAGAAATGTCCATTTCAATATTTTCAATGATTTTCATTAAACATCGCATAAATTTGCGATGAAATGCAGCATGCAATTTTCGATAACGTTATAACAAATTCCAAACCAAAAACAAACAATGACGATGATGATGATAATAAATAAATGAAGGTTATGATGAGATAAGAAAATAATACATAAATTTCGCATACCTGACCCTTTCTTAACCGCTAACTAAATTTTCCAGATCGCTGTACTCTATAATTTTATTATGCGACACTTCAAGGAGCTTTTTAGTTGTTTGTTTTTCACTTATATTATTATCCTTTTTTCAATATTCCCCTTGATTATCGATGCACTTTATTATGTAACAAAGTTTCATGTAAGGAATCATGGTTTTCCAAGGTTTTTCTGTGTTTAAAATCAAAATGGCAAATAAGTAAGCGATAATGTGATGAGAAATGAAAAAGCAAATTAAGTGAAACCTCGCACTTGCTTAACCATCAAGATTTTTATAAATCTTGCAATCAAAATGAAAATTGTGGAAAATATGTTCAAGCAAGAGAATATCGATTGATAGATGAGAAATGTCCATTTCAATATTTCCAATCATTTTCATTAAACATCACATAAATTTGCGATGAAATGCAGCATGCAATTTTCGATAACGTTACAACAAATTCCAAACCGAAAACAAACAATGATGATATGATGATGATGATGATGATGATGATGATGATGATGATGATGAATAAAATCGATAAATTGCTCTCTGCGTACACACACATTTTTCTTTTCTTTTGCGCGCGCGGCGCTTTGATTGCCGACGATGTTTTATTAGAATAATTAACTTTTTTTAAAGACTAATTAAAATTGATTTTTGTGCTGTTCAACAGTTGGGTGTGGATGCGGCAAACAAAAGCGCGTTGAATATTTTAAAAGATTTTTTCTCTGTGTTGTGATGGATTAAGCGACCTCTATCTTTATATATGTATAGGCATTTCATTATCAGTACAACAAAGGCGCAGAAAACATCGTTGAGTCGTATGCAATAAAGATGAAAGCGCTTACGCAAATTACCATTTAGAGAGAAAATGAAACTTGACGTAAAATTAGATATTTTTTTCTGCTTCGTCGAGGTCGTTTTTTGGCAAACGCCTAATTTACAAAATTAATGTTTGTTTAATGCAAAAAAGAAAACAATTCAAGCGAATAAGGTTGACGGTTGAATTTATTATTGTTACACACCATCTGTTCGGATCGCTTATTAATAATGGGTGGTGCTGCTTTCCATACCGCATACATGCAGGATATTTAACATTAACGACGCACTGGAATGTTATTATTAATAAAGGAGTAAGGACGTTTAGCTCCCTGAAATGCAATTAAATTATCACCTTGCTAACAGCACCTAATAGCTGGGCAACCTACTGCGCGCGCTTTGATGGATGTTGTGATGTGTATTCGCTGCTCAGGCGGTGGTCTCGTTTTCGTGCTGATTTTTTTAATACACTTACAATTACGATGATGGCAATAAAACTTTCATTCTCATTGGCAAATAAACATATTTCTACTGGCAGTAAAACTCGATTGGGAATATGACTAGACAAAAGAAATTTTCATGTTGTCAAATGCAAGTGGAAAAAACTACTTTCTATAGCTTTTGTAGAAAATCTAATTAGCTTACAATAATCTGTATTACCTACATTTTTTCTGGTGTCACAATATGTGTATTTCTGGTATTTCTACCAGAAACAAAATAAAACTTATCATCTGTTTAGTATGTATAATATTTCATTTATAATAATTCTTGGTTATTCATGGATATTGTAATGTCTATTCGCTACTCAGCAGGCATATTGTTATATTTAAATACACACAATTTTTAAAATCTACAGATGACACTTCATAGAGTGAAGTTGATTTCATATCCTTTTTATTTTCTTTTTGTCTTTTTCTAACACATTAGAATTTATTGAAAAAGCAACACCTAGCAGTTCGGTTTAAAAGTTAAGCACACGGAGCAATTTTTGCTATGCAAGTGAAATCCCCCTTTTTTTCAGGCGGTCGTCTCGTTTTCGTGCTGATTCTTTTAATACACTCACAATTACGATGATGGCAATAAAACGTTCATCGTCCACATAGCCAAAAACCGTTTATCATCGCTAATAAAATAAAATATTTGGAAAATGCTGTCGGAAAGTTTTAAGTTTTCCAGACACGGTTGTGAACATCGCTCTCTATGTGGTCTTAATGCCTCAATATGCCAACGTCTTCTTTCTTATCCGCAACGCACATTCCGCGCAAACATTTTCCACATGCTTTACGAAAAGTATTAAACGGCAGGCAGCGAGGGCTATATATGATTTATCTTTTCGCGCCAGAAGGAGTCGCGCAGTGATAGATAAACTATTAATACACACACAACATTTGCTTTGTAATGTACACGTTTTTCTCGACTTTAGTGTAATTGTTATGGCCGAAGCAGTTACATTAGAGCATGTTTTCTGAGGAAACAAGCAACTTTAATTAAATGTTTATGTTTTTGTATTCGATGCATGAACTACAAAGGGACTAACATAAAAGTATATTGTGTATACATATAACCTCAAAATCCGGCATAGATGTGCAAAGTTAAAATGCTTCTGCATCTTTGAAAAGGTTAAACAAGAAGTTACACGCTACAAGCTAAATTAATTAAGAATATTTTATACAATGATAATAGCGATCAATACATATTACATCGTATTATCTAATAAAACAAAATTAATATATGTCTTCGTAATTTTTTTGAGTATCTAATTTTAATTTTCAAAGAAAATGTTATCAATTAATATTTGCAATATTGCACGAATAAGATGGCATTCCTTATAAAAATATTAATGTTAAACAAGGATTTGTACGCTATAACTAAAATTAATAAGGAGTTTTTTATACAGAAATATATAAATCTATCAATACATATTACATTGTATTTTATTAATGGATATCGGCTGCATCGGACATTAGCCCTTTATCTAACAATAAGTTACAATGCCTAGTAAGATGTTTGGAAAGTGGTGATATGTAGAAGATCATCACCATCAAATCAGTATGACAGCACAATGTAAGTAAATAAATAGATAAATATATTATAATATGGCTACACTAACAAAGAGGAGACAAAACATAAAACCATGACAGTTAATGGTAAAATGTAAAGGATTATAACCAGTAGAGTCATAGGACGGATTAAATAAACATGGAAATAGATAAATTTAACTAACTGACTAGATTAACAATAAATAAATAAAGAGGCATTACCACTAGAGCACTAAGACAACACTAAATATCAATCCTATTTTTAAATATAATAAACCTGATATCTTTGATTGTAATTTTTGTTTTATAACATAATGCCGTATATCAAGATTTGTAACATTTTACGAATAAGATGGCATCTCTGCCTGAAAATAGCTTTTCCTTATACTCTGTTTTAATGTTTAAAACAAACATTGCTTTAACCCCTTACTTGGCAGACTCAATATTTGCTAGTGGAATGAAATTTTATTTGTTGAACTATAATACACTGCAATGAATTCGCTATAAAATTCATCAACATTCTTTTTTATATTCAATATTTATGGTTTAAATATATGTGCAAATAGGCAATCTAAAGTACTGTTCAATAGCTGAGAATTGTTTGAAAGCATGATAAACTCTTAATCAAAGCGACAATTTCTTAAAGTTACAATAAGCATAAACAATATAACAAGAATGAACGTAATACTGTCACAAAAGTTACATTTTGTGTTGATAAATTCCAGATTATATTCTGCTAGCTTTTTTAAATCATATGTCAAGGGCCCACTATAATGAAGCCAGTAGCAAGTATGTGTTTCGCATAAAATATCCCTGACATTACTCCCTATAGTTAGCTGTCAGTATAGTTTTTTTGTTGTGCGAAAAACATTCAAAAATGAACAACATATGAGACAAGCACTGTTTGATTTCTTTTACCGCTGCACATAACATATTTCACAAAAATAGTGACCACATCAGTTAAAAAGCAAACATTATTATATACTGCAAATAGAAACATGGATAACACATTATTTTTGTGTTTCATTCCACAAACAAATAGAATTTTTAAAATTTATTCCCTCTGAATAAATACTAATCAAAATATTTACGAAGTACTGCAATTCACAGTGTTTTAATTTCGTGCTGCATATTTTGTTAAATTAATTATTGAATGTTTAGATAAATTTACTGTTTCTGATTACTTTACTATTGACATTAAAATATAATAATAAATAGACAGGCAAATTTAAGACAAACAAAATATGAAAAACCGTATTAAAAACGTGAAGAATTTTATCTATATATAAAATGATATATAATATATTTTCTTTGAATTAATAATATTAATTATGTTTATTAAAATAATCAATGATTGCTTAAATAAATTTACTCATTAGTTTACTATCGATATTAAAATAGAATAATAAATAGGTACCTAGTCAAATCTAAAATAAAAGATAAAAAACTCATATAATTTATGACATGACAAACTGATTACAAATGAATAGAATTTGCTTGTAGACCTAATATGATATCTATTCCCTCCAAATTAATACTCTTAAAAACATTTACAAAGTGCAGAACTTCACAGTGTTCTAATTTCGTACTGCATATTTTGTTAAAATTAATCATTATTTAGATAAATTGTCTCATGAGTTTACTATCGATATTATAATAGAATAATATATAGGTACTCAAATCTAAAATAAAATATGATAAACTTATTACAAGCGAATAGAATTTTCTGGTAAAACTAATATGATACTTATTCCCACTGAATTAATACTAATCAAAATATTTGCTAAATACATAAATCGCAATGTTGTAATATTCCAATACATGTTTTGTTAAAATAGATAATGCATATTTAGATACATTTACTCAATGTCTGACTATCCATCTTAAAATATAATAATACCTAAATAGATACTTAAATCTAAGACAAAACATGACAAACTGATTACAAATTAATAGAATTTGCTTGTAGACCTAATTTGATATTTATTGCCTCAAAATTAATACTTTTAAAAACATTTACAAAGTGTACAAATTCACAGTGTTCTAATTTCGTACTGCATATTTTGTTATAATTAATGATTGTTTAGATAAATTTACTCATTAGTTTACTATCGATATTATAATAGAATAATACATAGGTACCTACTCAAATCTAAAATAAAATATGAAAAACCTAGTACAAGCGAATAGAATTTTCTGGTAGACCTAATACGACACTTATTCCCACTGAATTAATACTAATCAAAATATTTGCTAAATGCATAAATCCGCAATGTTGTAATATTCCAATACATGTTTTATTAAAATAGATAATGCATATTTAGATACATTTACTCAATATCTGACTATACACCTTAAAATATAATTATACCTAAATAGATACTCAAATCGAAGACAAAACATGACAAACTGATTAAAAATTAATTGAATTTGCTTGTAGACCTAATATAATATTTATTCCCTCCAAATTAATACTCTTAAAAATATTTACAAAATGCGGAACTTCACAGTGTTCTAATTTCGTACTGCATATTTTATTAAATTTTATTAATCAATTAATAAATGATTATTGTTTTAAATTTAATCATTAGTAAACTACCGATATTAAAATAGAATAATAAATAGGTATCTACTCAAATCTAAAACAATATATAAAAAATTCATTTCAAGCGAATAGGATTTTCTGATAGACCTAATATGACACTTATTCCCACAGAATTAATACTAATTAAAATATTTGCTAAATGCAGAAATCCGCAGTGTTTCCCAATACATGTTTTGATAAAATAAATAATGCATATTTAGATACATATTCTCAATATTTGACTACCCATCTCAAATTCAAGACAAAACATGAAAAACTGATCACAAATAAATAAAATTTTCTGGTAGAACTAATACGATATTTATTCCCTCTAAATTAATACTCATTAATACATTTACGAAGTGCAAAAGTTCACAGTGTTGTAATTTCGCATATTTTGTTAAAATAATTAATGATTGTTTAAATAAATTTACTCATTAGTTTACTCTATCGATATTAAAATAATAAATAAACACTAACTCAAATCTTCACAAATATTTTTCAGGTCAGATTATATTAATAATATAAAGTAAATGTGCAGATGTATTGACTTTTCTACTAATAATGTTTTAAAAGCAATTAAAGGCGAATGAACATTTACGTATTTGTGCATAATTATATTTTACTGGATCTAGGGGATAATATAGGAATAGTAATAAAGTTGGCAGAGATATTATTTCAATGCTAAGTAAGAAGTTTGTTGTGCACGTTGAATTTTCGTATATATCGTCTATTTATATATCACAATATTAAGTTTATATTTGTTTGAATAACTTATGACAGGCACAAAGTTTTACAACGACAATATTTTCCTTCTATTTAAGTTTTACTTCAAATAAAATTACCTTAAACAAATTGTTTTATGTTGTAACTTTTATTAAACTAGAAAATTCCGCTCACAAAACTAGTTAAATAAAAATTGATTTTATAATAATAATGATAACAACGATTTGGCTAAGCATATATTTAAAGCCATCCCTCCCGCCTTGTTTCTATATAATTTAATTTATCTATTTTCGTAATCTAATTTTTAATGATATTGTAGTATCGTAAACATAAACTATTACGAATGAAATTACGGAACCCTTACTAATTAAATTATGATGTTTAATTGTTTATTGCTATGAAAAAGCATATTATTCCATTTAGAATAATGAAATTAACGTTTTTAATTTTCGGTAGTTTATTACCATAGAAACGCGTGTATAAAAATATTGCATTGTGTTTTGTGTTAGCAAACGAAGGACCCTTAACGTAACGAACTGTGTCAGTTTGTAGAGAAGGCAATCAATGGAACATTCTTAATCGTAAAAATGGTATTTAAAAAGCCATAAATTTTGGGGAAAATTACAGGTTTTACATAAAATAAAATAGAGCTGCCTTTTTTATAACCAGATATACTTGAGCACTGCAAAGCAAGTGTATGCTTATTTTTTTCACTCCAGCAGCAAAAAATGCATAAAATTTTATAACCGTATTTAAATAAAACGTGAAATAAATGTACCTTGTACGAAAAATATTAACATTCCGAATGGAAATATAAATTATAAGAAAAATTATTTTTAATTAAACGCGAGTAGCTCTCGCTAAACATTATAACGACATAAAAGAATATTAAATCATGTAAAATATAAAAAATAATTTAAATGCAACATATTCCAAATTAGATTTACATATTTTATGTATAAAGAAAAATGTGTAAATGTTAATCCAAGCATTTTATAATTACAAAAGCTGAATCTCTGTTAATTAAACAAATTAAAAATTATCATACATACATATGCTGCTAATTCAAATTTTATAATAAATATAAACAAAAATAATTAAATATCTACATTAATTAATTTATATAAAATATTCATTTAACTGCGTAGAAAAATGTATGCTTTTTTCCTCTTGTTTCTTACTTGCATAAACGCTTAAAAAAGGAAAACAAAGATTCATAAACAATTAATAGACTTTAATATGTACTTATAATCAGGGCCTAATTTACGACAAGGCAGGCAAGGCACCTGCTCGGGGCCCGGGACAATTTGGGGCTCGTAATCGCGTCCAAATTTTGCTTTGTTTAATATTAGCGCAGTTAAAAAATCGGCAATTAAAAATTTTTCTGCAAGTTCTTATAAAATATATAAAAACAAACATTAAAATGCATGATATACAAATGATAAAAAGTGAATGCTGACAATAATGTTTATAAAAAGAGAACTAAATGAAAGAAAATGCAACTTTTGCATAAAAAACAAAAACAAATATTATAGGAAATGTTATCAAAATTATGAGAACGTCAAAAATATTCGTATAGCTCTATACTCCGTAGTGCTAACGTGTGGTAAAGAATAAATTTGTTAAATCAAGTATAATTGTCGATATAGTTTAAGTAGTGATATCAATTCACAATATTTCCTGCAGTAACATTGAGGAATTCTCTTCTATTCGTTATTATTTTAGTTATATTCATTCTTATTATAATTATTATTATTATTTACCTATATTTACAAAATTTGGAAAGGGGCCCGTAAATACAATTCTGCCTTGGGCCCGCGAAGGTCTAAATTAGGCCCTGCTTATAATTATATAATCTATTCCTTATTCCTCTCATCAACTTCCAACTTGATAGAGAAATAGGAGAAATGAGAGAAATAAGGAGATGATATATATAAACAAAGATAATGAAATATCTACGTTAATTAATTTGTATAAAATATTCATTAAATTGCGTAAAAAATGTGTGATTTTTTCCCTTGTTTCGTATGTGTATAAACGCCTAAAACAGAAAAACAAAGCTTCATAAACAATTAACGGATTTTAATAATACTTCCATATTGCATAACTTTCGAGAAGAATTGAAATTAAAGCAACAGCGCAAACTACGTGAAATTTTGCAAACATACTAGGCATAAGCTGCATTATTGCGTAAATTATTCAACTAGCTTACAATTAGTTTTAATTTTAATTAAAATTTTATATTAAACATAGCCGCATTATTTATTAACTAATTAAAAGTATATATTACCCGTAAAACATTATACGCAATATATTTTACCTATATGGTTTTCATTGTTGATATTATTCATTATTTTCGCTGAGTATAATTAGGAAATAGGTGTTTGTGTATTAAGAGCGCAAAGTGGGTGTTTCAAGCGATTTGAACTTTTCTGTCATTGGAAAATGTTTGCGTACACGTGAGGTACAACTATTTTTTTAATAAACATATAAGTATTGATGCAAGGAATGCCCCATCATTGTCTAAAGAAGAGCCATCTGATAGAAAACCTTTTCGGACATTTCATGAACACACATGTGTCAAAAGGCCTTCTACCTGGTGGTCCTGCTTTTTCTCGCTCGGGTGTACTTAAATAAATCCAAAACAGTGTCTTTATGAAAGTTTTGAGATTTAAAAAAGATAACTAATTTCTGATTCGAAAGTTTTAATATCTCAAGTCTTACTAAACTTGAACTTAGTTATACCTGAACATTAATTTGATTCAGCCAAATTGTTAGAAAGTTGCAACGGTCTTCAGGTTTGAGTAGTTAGAATATTTGAATGAGCTGCCCATTGTCTTTTCTTTTCTCTCATTGGCAAATGTTTGCGCACACGTTTTTTTTTTCTAAAAGTATAACAATTTTATTACTATACATATAAACACTGCTGAAAGGAGTTACTAAAAATGTACTTAGACAGATGCAAAACCGTGCTTTTATCAAGATTTTAAGATGTAAAGGCCGGAACTAATTTCTGATCCGAATGTTTCAATATCTCAAGTCTTAGTAAACGTAAAATATTCTATGATTTGAATGTTATACCTAAACATTTATTTAACTCAGCTAAATGTTTAAAAAGTTGTAAAGGTATCCAGATTTAGGTTGTTAGAATGTTTGGATGAATTTGAAAATTTGATTGCATCTACATCTCAAAACTGCTTTAAATATAGTGTTTGAGTTAGGAGTATGAGTAAATATAGTAATTTTACTCATACTCCTCTGTGATGCAAATAGGTAAACATAGTTAAAAAGCATATTTCTACTGGAAGTAAAATTCGCTATGACTAGGCCAAACGAAAAATTTCACGTTGTCAAATGCAAGTGGGAAAATCTAATTTGTGTATATCTATTAGAATGAAAATTAAACTTACCATCTGTTTAGTATGTATTTCATTGATAATAATTTTTAGCAATTGAGCCGATATATCTGATGTGCTAAAAATGAAACAAGATTAATTTATACAACTTTTCATATATATATATATAAAATATACACTCACTTGTTTATTGCCTCGTAATTGATGATCGCCATTAATCGCCTCCGACTGAAAAACACAAGCACCGTTTCATTATCAATTTTTCACCCTTTTTGCTATATTTAACACATGATTAATTTTTTTGTATCTTCTCTTTTCAGGTAAGTGTCATTAACAAGCGAATTCATACTGTTGCGTATGTGAATATAGGAATCTGCCTAAATGTAAGAAAGGATATTTGTTTATTCAATATTTTTAAATATGTAAGTATTAAGATAAATTTGATTTAGTAAGAATTAAGCATGGCGCTAAAAGGAGGGTCCTTTTGGCACTAACAGTCTGCTGCAACATCATTCGTTAAATAAATTGTGTCGTTAGCACATTTAATAATCCTTAAGAAATAGAAATACTTTTGTTTGTTATCATACCGTTTTATATGCAGTGCTGAAAAGAAGGATTGTTTACTATATAAACAATGAGAAAAGCAAGAAGTGTGAGTACCTATTTACTATTTTTACTACCTTGATTTTAGTGTTGAAAACATTAGAGTAACAGGTGAAAAAGTCATAGAATCTATTGTATATGTAACAGGTGTGTTTAAAAATGGTTGCAAGCCATTGCTTGCAAATTTGCTTGAATTAGTAATAATTGATTTGTGATTATTGTGTCGTATACAGTTGCCGATAATATAACATAAAACGTACGCACGAGTTTTTGATCACTTGGAGAACGTTTCCGCGGAAAATTATCAACATAGATTTTTAGGTTATGTAATAGTGGTTGCCTAATTCGACTACTTATGGTAATAATTACAATAAAATGGTGTTCTAAAATGATTGATAAACTCATAATTGTTTCTTAGAAGTATTATAATTAGATGAATATATTAGAATTATTCTTCTATAATTCGGTGCGAGTAGAAAAATGTAAATATGTGCAACTGTAAGTCAACTATTATCCGCAAGTTGGTCATGTTTTTTATTATATTGGTACTGCTGTCTTGCAAGGTATACAAAACATAAGGTTTGTTTTTTATTCCAAAATGTTCATGAACATGCACAATTTGTGCAGTTTGTCTGTTTTTTATTCCCCATGCACATAAATTTGACAGCTTTGACAGTTTGCACCGTGTTTTTTATTCCCTTCGTTTTTGCAAAGTTCAGCTATGTTCATGAACATTGTGCACATATTCGAGAATAGGTGCAGCTTTTTACACATGTGCAGTATCTGTCATTTGAATGGTTACCAAATTTAAGATTGTCTATGCATTGCTGTTCTATATCATTTATATATTCTGTGAACAAG
>JARJDW010007802.1:0-33386 GCA_030264715.1 Adinopsis sp. GC000173 | reverse complement strand
TTTTAAAGGTGACAATTAAAAGTCGATATGCAAAATCTGTCTTAAGGTTGAATTACTGATAAAGTGAAATATAATATTTACAGAATGCCGAAGAATATAGTCATATCGATGAACATTAAATCAAATTTCAACGTTGAAATGTTGTTTTAAAATGAATCATACTCAAAAAAATTGCTGTTCCAGCGGCTCCAATTCCATAACAATTAATTAATAGTGAAATTCTATAATAAAAGTATGCAACCCCACCTAGCACACGTTGTTCCTCTATACGGGGTGTACCAAACGAAACAATGCTAACATAGAGCGTCTACTTGAGATGTTAAGGAGGCACGGAGCCACCTCATTTTGCAGTCAAACCTCGTAATTCGAAGTTAATCCGTTACAAAAACACATCGCGTTGTAAATTCTTCGTGTTACAAATCACGTTTTATCATAAGAATGAATGTAAATTAAAAATAATCCTATCCGCAGCATAAAAACGTTTTCCGGTTAAAAATAATGAAGGAAGCTCTACAATTATCAAATAATAAACACAACAAAATCTAATTACACAAATATTGTCTAAAAGTGAAAAACTTTGCGCAAGTTTTATTATTATTATAAAATAATCTAACAAAAAATGAAGCATGTTTCGTCTTACGAATTCTTCGTGTAAAGAGGTTTGACTATATCTCATAAATACGTAGTCAAGGAAGTCCTGTATCTATCACAAGGGGTATTAAAAATTGTACCCATTGACATGAATGCACATGAAAGCTAATACTAATAACAACGCGTTGTTATTGATTTATGTCTATAGGTTCCTAATCATGTTTAATACCTATGCTAGACACTGAGGGACACCCTGTATAACAAGATTTAACATTACCGTGTCTCACCCTGTATTTTCTAGTGATAATTTAAAGTCAATAAGTCGATCAAGTTTGAAAGCGTTAATGAACATTGTAAATAGCTAGCTGTATTTATCTAACAAACTATTCTAAGAAAAAATATAAAGAAATGAAGAATTAAAAATGGTTTCTTACCAAAAACTCATCACGTATGAAATACTTTGCTCTTATAACTTCTGGAGGATCATTAGCATTATTTGCCGCGTCGACAGGAGTTTGATATCTTTTAAAGTCAGGAAAATATTCTTCTAATTTACTTTTACCTGGAAGCAATTGAAATTGAATGAAACATAAATTGTATTGGTTATTGACCTGTTGCTATAATTAGCAACAACATTTATTATTATTTAATTATTATGTTGATGGTAATGTGCCAAAATGTTAGTAACAGTAGCATTGCGGAAATAAAAATACTTAAAAATAGCATTATGTATGCATAATGAATGAGAGTAAAAGCTGAAATAATTTTTGTGCAAATACGTAAACCGTATGTAAAAATAAATATTATGATATTAGCAAAAATACGTCACAAATTTTATTAAAAATACTGTGATAACCTTGTATATATTATGAAACATAGTGGGCGTTTGGCACACAAATCATTATTAAGTTTTTTAAGACTAACAGCGTCTCTTACCCGCTAAGATTTTTTCAGCTAATAGATCTTGTTTATTTAGAAAGAGGATGACTGAAATTGTACGAAGAAATCGATTGTTCCATATTGAACTAAAAAGATCTAAACTTTCTCGTAATCTATTTTTTGAGGGATCTTCTCTAAGCACCATATTGTATGAACTACTTGCTGTTACAAATATTATAGCTGTAACATCATTAAAACATTGAATCCACTTGCGCCTTTCATCTCTTTGGCCACCCACATCAAACATGCTAAAAAGATGTGACGAATTAATAATGAATGCAGTAACAACATTTCTTCTTTTTTAAAAAACGAAGGCAGGCAGGAGGAAGGAAGGAGAAGACGGTGGCAAAACGTAAGTACATAATGTAAAACGTAATGTAATGTTTCAACTTACTGAAAGTTAATTTTATCAACTTGGAAGCGCGTTTCAAAAATACCACTTGTAAGCACACGACATCTTAAGATATCTTGTTCATTTGGTGTATAATCTGGATTTTTAATTACGTTTACTCTGTCTAAGAAGTATTTAGCACAGTCTATGAGCTGATACTCATTGCTTCTATCAAACGTCTGTTGGATGCCTTTATCCTTCCATAGAGCTTCGGTGTGTTCATAGAACTCGTCCGGATAATCGAAATCAGGTCCCGTTGCACAATCTTGTATCCAATCAACTCTTACTTGGTTATCTGGATTTTCTAATTGAACTGGAGGAGACAACGTTGACATTGCTCCTGATATAGTCTGGAAAAAGGTAAAAAGTAGTAGAAGGTAAGAAGAAGCAATAACAGTATTTAATAGTAATAATGGTAAAAAAGTTAGAAAGGAATAATAAATATATACAATATTACAACTTACTATAATGGCATCTCGAATATTCTTCTTTATATCTTCAATCTTTTGCCGCCTTTCGCTTTCACTAAATCCGTTAACATGCAAAATTCGCATTTGTTTTACGATTGTCGATTTTCCGGATTCGCCGGCACCTAACAGTAGTAAACGATGTGTCGCACGATATAACTGTTTGTCCATTTTGAGTTGTTTGTTGATTTGATCACTAATACGCTTCTGCGAGCGACTATCATCTCCAGCACCTTGCTGGGAGTCTCTGTTACCAAAGCAGCCCATGGCCGCCAATGAAGACCACCAACAACCGGCGCCCTTCTCGGCGGCCCCAGGGCCGCTCTCTGGGCCCGTCGCCACCGTGGCTGTCGTCGTGCACGAAAAATTTACACTTGAAACACTTTCATGCTTCCACTGCCAACAATAATATTGTACGAAGAAACAATACGCTCAAGTTTTGTACACAAAATGCAATTGCAGGTTAGGTTTCTCTATTAATTAGGTTAATTTCCAAGATTAGGTTAGGTTATAGTATAGTTATCTTCAAAAGGGTGATTCACTTAAAATAATTGCAGCGTAATGACTAGAAAATAATAAATGCAATAACACTTGCAATAACTTTTTTCACAAAAACTAGTGTAAAAATGGCTTAACGCTTTACTATGTTTAGTATAACTGACACACTAGCAGGTTATTTATAATTTATGATGATTAAAAATAGCATAGACTAGCAAGGCAGATATGCATTACTCGTTCACAACACAACACTATTTAAAAATAGAACCTGGCCGAATTTTTTTTTGTACAGTTTCTCTATCGGTGTTATGAAAAACTACTTGATACACCCTGTCTGTCGCTCTAATTTGTTTATCACATTCCACTTTACATCCCAATGGTTTAAACAAATTTTAAGTACTGTTTTTTAAAATCTAGTGTTCATAAATAAAGTAGAAACACTTTTCTTTGATACATTGAAGGATTTATTACCGAGCCTTGTTGACAGCGGATGAGTGAATCAAACATGTCTGATCCGACTGCACACTTTTCGTCAATAATCGGTTTCATTCGAACACAAATACAACACTGGTGTGTTGCCACATGTTAAATGTGAAACTATCATATAAAAATTTCATAACATTTATTCCTATCAAATATTTATAATAACCTATTTGGTTAAATTTCATTTTTATTTGCTTTCCTCGGAAACTCTTAATTCGTACGTAATGTGAATATAAACACGCGCTGAATAGTTAATTAGCACACAATCATGATTAAAAAAGTGGTACGTTTTCAGAGTATATTAATCATATGACAACACCGCTTTTTTTTTAACAAATCATGAGTAGGTGGCAGTATCAACACACCCAACTACCAAATTTAAAACTATGCGCGTTCAAAACAAATATTACACACAAAAGTCTAAACAAATTTTTCGAAGAATCGCGCCCACATTTTCCGCAAATTGTTTTCTTCAAATTCAATTGATTATTAATTACCTCTCCTCATTCACGTCGTCGTATCATTTCGGTCCGTCTCTCACGCGTTGCGTTCCGTTCCTTACCATATATACATATGTACATGTGTGTATACGATTCCTATAAATAAGTAAATAAATAAATAAATAAATTTAAAAAATGAAAGAAAGAAGAAAGGTTGGTTGTTTTTTTGTATGCAGAATAATATATATTTTTAGATTCAATGAATAAACATCGCTAAATGTATTTTTACTTAATCATTTTGTTCGTTCTAAAGAGAAACAATGAAAATTTAAGTACAGACTAGATGTCGACGCATGGCATCACAAAACTAACAGCAAAGTCCATTACATGGGTAATCTAAAAGCTAGAAAACATATTTACAATTGCTACAAATCTTTTTCACCACTCGCTGTTTTCTTTTATCAAGTGACAAAATTACACATTTTACAGAAAAAAATATTCATTTTTTCATCATCAAAATACTTTTACAGCTATATATAATATGTATGTAATAATTAATTATGTAAAATGTTGTTTCATCACCTATAAATAAACGTTTTAATTACGCACTCTCATGCAGATCCCTATAGAAGTTTTTTTTCTTTTAATATAAATTAATCACGTTCACAACATACATTTATACGAGTTTTGCTAGTTTTCGTTTCGATTATTGCCAAAACACAAATCATAAATTATGTATATCTATATATCTATATATAAACAAAAAGAAAATTGTATCACATAAACTTAAAAATCAATAAAGCAGAAAGGTAGTTCAAATGTGACCAAATGCAATTTTTAACACAAATGAGCATTAATGAACTAGTTTGCTTTTAAGAAACTTTTTAAGCACCGTAAAAACGTTTTTTTTGCAATGCAAACAATTTTATTACGCATTCATTAACAATTAATCATTTTTTAAGGAATTTTGAATTTGATCAATATAAATATTTTGGTATAACAATAAATTTCTTAAAACAAACTATAATTGTGTTTAATATCCAGTACGTACAGTCTTGTAATTTCATAAACATTTATAATGAGATATTTTGGTACTGGATTATAATACTTCATTGATTAACACCAATAAAACTTCAAATGTAAATAAACAAATCGCTAAATTTTTAGAATAACATTTTTTATATCACTATATACGAGAAATACGGCATAAATTTTCGATTTTTATTAAAAATAAAAAATAAAAATAAAAAACGAGATAATAATAATAATAATATTAATATAAATAACAGTTTGATTTTTCTTTGATAACGACCGTCAAATATTAACTACAGACCGCTTGTTGTATTGTATTGTATTGTATTGTTTTTTTATTTGTTGATTTGTTTGTTTTAGAGTTGTTTGTTTGTACATCTGATTGATTCTCATCTTTATAACGATTAACGATAAGAAATCTCATCAGAATATTGATTCGAGATCACATAAACGTCAAAGAAAGAAACGAATGATAATTCACACGATAGTTGGCAAGCGATTATAATAGAAAGCAGCTTGATTCTTGATTGTTCCCAGTTATTCGATATATAATTAGAAAAAGTAACGTAACGATTTAAGAAGAAGAAAAAAAGAAAGTTTTTTAGTTTTTTTTAAGATTCGTAATACAAACCGATGTTGCTTATTTGTTTTTTTGAAAAAATTGATTCACAACATTTGTGATTTTCGACAATTACACAGCCATTTGATAATACGAGCGTTTCGCTCAACGATTGAAGGAGGTTCACTGGGCCTAAAAGCTGCTGAAGGACAGTAATCAACGTTATCGATCGGACGACACGAATCGACGGTCGATACATCCGAAAAGAATACTGGACTGTCTGATGAACGACTATTACTTAACATATCTTCATAACTATCACTAGTTAAACCTAAATGTTCGAAAAATTGTTCCAAATGACTGGTTGGTGGTTCCGGTGGACGCCAATAACGATCACTTATGTCTGACTTTGAACGCAGTATCGGTCTGTCCCTTTTATATCGCAAACATTTCTGTCGTTTGAATGTTGATGGAGGTGGAGGAGGTGGATAGCCTTGTCGAGTCCTACATTCAGCTTCTTGGCAGCAATAATACGAACTACCTCCGCTGTGTTGCGTACTCGAGCCGGAATCGCGCCGCGTTTCCTACAAAATCAAACCGCAATTAGCTCAATTAATGTCAAATAATAGGGGATTGGGGCAAAGCAACTACTTGTCGTGGTGGTGGAGGTGGTTCGCTTCGTTGTGTGTAGTGTCCGCTCGAGCCACCGCTATCCCGATTCGATAAACTCTTATTACTACTTTTATTCGAGCTTGGTTCGGCACGACAATGTAGGTCAGGTAGACTCTTGTGACATCGCTGAGCATATTCAGCAGGTGGACTTAATGGTCCTAATTGCTCAACGCTTAATTCCTCGGCACTGTCGCAAACTAATAATTGTCGTAGTTTGTTTTGTAATAGGTCACTACTTCCCGAATGAACTGATCTACGGTGTGATAATGGCGGTAACGATCTTGACGGTGATACAGCCATATCTACAAACAATACAAACATTCAAATATTAAAAGTACGTTAGACGCTTTTACATTATTACACAAAGAGCTCATTTCACACTGGCCGTACACGTTGTATATATTTTATAATACAATAAAATTCTAATTACCATATGATGGTAATTAAAACTTGTAATGTAACATAACATACTTTTGCTAAATTAAGAGAAAAAAAAACTAAAATAAAACCATTGCAAACTTGCTTATTAACATTATATTAATTATTATGATGGTACCATTTCTATATAATTAATAAACATTTATCATTATTGACCAATCATCGCACAATTCCATTTAAAACCAGCTATCAAACGCAAACCGATTAATTAATGACGGCTATCAAAAGATGTTATATAAATATTTAGTAATTAGAAATGATGTTTTATAAATATTATCACATTTCCTGCTGATAAAATAGTTCAACTAAACAACAATAATAACAACAACAACTATTTTATGTACTTATTTACCCATCTTCGATTTGAACTTATAAACCAAATTACACAGTCAACAAACGATGAATGAATTCTCTGAATAAACAGGCAATTAAATATTATTGTTTGGCATGTAGATAGAGCCAAAAATTGCTACTGCTTTCGTTTCAATGCCAATGTCGATAACACATTACCGATTGATTAAATACAATCACTATCACGAAAAATAAAATAAATAGATTGTACTATTTATTTCATTCAAGTGGGTTTCAGATAAAAAAAAATGTAGCGTGTATACAATAAATGCACAATTGATAAATCAATTATTGTGGAATTATAAAGTTATCGACAGTATTATTCACTCGGAAGGTACTACACCTTTTCAAGTGCTATTGCAATGCTATTTCACAGAATAGTCAACTTAATTTCACAAAGCATCAAATGTATTTCAAATTAGTTGTATCAATTTTAGAAGAATACTTCAAATCTGAAATCCATTTGATTATGCTGAATTAATTACATTTGATGCATTCTGAAATTGTATTGACGTATTTTGAAATATAACTAACTAGGAAAGGTGTACTGCACAGGTTCTTCCCCATGAAAAAAAACCCTTTTCAATCACATGCGTTCACTTTTTCAGATAAAACACTTTTAAGTTTTTTTTTTAGTTATTCAAGACTTCTTTCAATGTTCGATTGATTGGTAATGATGATTATTATATAAATAGACGACCGATACAGGCTTGTTTTTCGCCTGTCATTGTCAAATAGTTAATAAAAATAAATCATAATTCTATATACAAAAATTAAAATTTGCTTTCTGATAATTGACAAAAAATTGAATTACGTCATGTTCAAAACCTTTTCAATGGTTTAAAATTTTGCTCAATATTTTCCTAAAAAATAAAAAAGGTAATTCTACCAATCGGACATAAAACTATCTATGTAATTCGAATAAAATGGGACTTAAAGACTCGCCTCCATCAAACCATCTTGTTCATCAAGTCCTTTACTAGATATTTAGCTATTATAAGGCAAGTTCCGTCAGATATTTTGTACTGAGCTATCTGGGCAACCAAAACAATTTTTTTAAGAATTTACATTTCCCGGCCATTCTATTATTATTGCTGATAATACGAAACCCTCCTTAATGCTTCGCAATAAGAATTGTGATTAAATATAATGTCTTTAATAATTGAAACTATATTATTTTTTATAATTTGGTTTCTTTAGGAAAAAAAGAATTAATTTGAGTTTCATATTATATACCCACAAAATATTCAATTCTTGTAAAATTGCATCTATATATATACTTTCACAAATAGTAAGAGGAGCCATCTAGATAAATTTAGCCCCTTAACTCCATATGTATCAAATAACAAACCGTTTTTTCGACTTTTTAAAAAGAGTATAATCGCATTGTCAACGCTACTATCTCACGTATCGAATTCGATGGTTCATGCCAAAAGAAAAAGTACGTAGCCACCGTCTTACTTTCAATAAATGTAACGAAAAGTGGCATGTACCATTGACCTTCAATGAATGCACATTGACAACGAGAATTGCAAAGGAATATTTTCTATTTACACTAATATTATCTGCGATAATATGTTAACATAGAAGGAATAGTAATTGTTTAAAAAGTTTTCACTTGGTATAATGATAAAAATATTAGGTTTTAAAGAAAATTCGATGTTAAGAGGGTTAAACTACAAATACAGTGGAACTTCGATAAATCTACGAAATTTTTTATATACGAAATGCGACTCAAACTAATATTCTGTTTGAGAACCGAGTTGAATTCGCTGTATTAATAATTTATAATGTATCTCGTTTGAGCGTTATCTCTTCAATTTTGATAATAATAATAATAAGACACAGTGGAACCTCGAGATATGAGCTGCGACTCAAACTAAAATTCTGTTTAAGAACCGAATTAAATTCAGAGCTAAGAGCTATAATTTGAAAGTTTCTACTTCGAGTAATAAAATTGTTCTATTAATAATTAATAATGTATTTCGCTTGAGATACGATCGGATTAAATTACGAAGCCGGTCATGGAATGAATTAAACTCGTATCTCAAGGTACTACTCTACTCAAAAATTGGGGTTTTATGTTACCACACCTTCAGTGCCCTATAATGAAAAGCAATGCATTTGGTATAATTAAAATATTAGGTTTTAAAGTAAATTCGACGTTAAGGGGGGTTGTTTAAACTGCAAATAGAGTGGAACCTTGAAATACGAGCTTTTTGAGATGCATAATGTGACTCAGAGTAATATTCTGTTTAAAAACGGAGTTGAATTCTGAGATACAAGCTATAATTTGAAACATTTGCGCGTCGAGCAATAAAATCGCGGCATTAACATCGTATCTCAAGGTACCATTCTACTACTCAAAAATTGGGGTTGTATGTTACGACCTTCTGTGCCCTATAAAAAGCAATAATTGCAGTTTTTCACAGCAACCTTTCATTTAATAAGCGATATAAATTGCCGGACTGCGAGCGTATATGATGATGAACACATCATATACCTAACCTACTTTCTGAAATTTCAGGATTTATCAACTTTAAACACACTCTTTTATTGCTGCTGTACATCGATATTATCTTCTAGAAAACTCCAGCACTTATCAAATATTTGAAAAAGCGTACGCTGCATGTTAGAGAAAGTATTTACACAAATATTTAGATAGATTTTTAACGTACAAATTGAATTTCTTTCTCGAGAACAAAATCAATAGCCGATCGATATTGGTGGTGCAGCAAAGCAATAGAGTGGCAGGCATGATTGATTTTCGAACGTGCATCGTCCTAGTCGCTGGCTTATATTCTCTCAGTCAGTCGGCCGGATTGGAAAAATCATTAAGCGCGTTTTAATGTCAACGCAACGATCTTTGAGTGTCGTCGTCGCTTATTTTGTCCAAAAATAGAATATTGCCAGACATGTGTTCAACACATTTGATATGTGAGAGAAGAAATAATTTAATAAAATCCTCATCAAATCAATTTTGTTTAAATTTGAATAATTTATTTAATATAAATGACATTGAAATCGGAGCTTCTTATCATAGAATTCAATACGCTTTGAATCATTAATACAAATATATCGTATAATAAAAAATGTATTGATATTATGTATAGTATATATGAAATTGAATCACAACAGCTGCTGTTGCGATAAAATTTTTGTTGAAAATAATCCATCAATGAATGCATGCACTCATTATGTGCATATCAAAAAAAATGTGCGCGCGAGTTATTGCCTTCTTAATTATTTTGACGGCGCAATTATCAATAAATGTAATCGGTTATTTTACAAATGGAGTGTTTACAATGCGTTCAATATCGCAATCTTATTGATTAAAAGCATCAACACAAAAGGAATTTTTATGTCGCCGCACAGTTTGCAATGTTAACTTTCTTATCTGACATGAGCGTAGTGTGTTGTTCATTTACAAACTAGCGTTATCACTTACATTGTGGAAGAGTTGTAGGTCGATAATTCGTACTATGTCCAGTAACATTAACAGATTTACTTCTTGTGTATGTTCCATAACCGACAGCAAAGTTCGGCGCTGGCCGCACAGGCAACACCTGAGTATTGTCACGTACGATTTCCGATTTAACGTAGAAGGGCTTGCTTTCTGCTAGCAGCTCAACGGCCGATTTTCGTTTCGATCTCATGCTTTGCGATTTCGTTAACGTTGGATACATCATCGTAGCCATTATTATTTCACATACGAGTTTTTTTTTTTTCTTATGCGGCAGTGATTAAAGTATGTTGCTTGTTTGTTTTTAATTATCTTCCTTATATATTGTGATTTGAAATCTATTTAGACATTTGTATATTGTGCTTAATTAAATAATGTTACATCTTTTTCATTATGTGAGGCATCTCCTGCAAAGAGCAATTCATATTAAAATTAGGTATTCAACGTTGTGTGGGAATGTTTCGTTTCAAAACATAAACAAAAAACAATTTGTAACGCTTTTTTTTCTCTATTTTAAAATATATTCCTAGATGAAAACAATCAATGTGAAATAATTGTTGGGATGGTTTATCTACTCTACGTGTGTGTCTGTCTCTTGGTCTATGCAATGTTTGTTATGTGTGTTTGGAAAATATGCACACAGCCAGCCGATGATAGTGTGTTTATTATAGATTTTGTTGTCTGTTTACAATCATCTTAGGTTGATTCACACAAAATCGTTTAGAACACGTTGCGGAATAATAAATAAAGAAAGTTGGAAGGAAGCGTTTTTTTTGTTTTTAATTTTTATGTTCAATTGTTTACACTTAAGGGTATTGTCAACGCGTTACAAAACATGTTATGAAAAAGCATTCAAAAATAGATTAGGCTAGCGAAAGTGAAATTTGTTGATGACACTAGGATTTTGTAAACAAATTATTGCTGAAAAATGCATTTAACGCATTTTTTTCTATTTTGTTAAATCGAGTTTATTCAACTTTTGTACCCTCTTTTCTAAATAAAAACGATTAGCGGTAGTTTTCGATTTGTTGCCATAGCCAATAATTTGTCTATTCGAATTTTAGCATGCTGTGTATTAATAAAAACAATAGCAGAAAGAATAGAAAGGTGTTGGATTTGAAGAGTGAAAAAGTATTATTGTAGGAAGCTTACGTTTTATTGCATTTTGCTAACACGTTTTTTCGTCAAATTAAAACTTTGTGCTATATTATTGTTACTTGTTTTCCAGCTTGATTATCACATTGTATTTAATTTTATGTTTGTTGTTTTATGAACGCAAATTAAAAACACTACTGACCGACTGACAGTCAACTGCAGCCATTTTACATTTAGCCAGCTGATTGCGTGTCACACTTACGCATGTCCATATCTGTCATTCGGTGCGTGGGTGGGGACTTTCAAAACACAATTTGAATAATCACATTTTACTATCTCATCACAGAGGTCTGCATCCACTGATAATGCCAGATAATGCACTCAACTACTATAGATTTGATACAATCGTACCATTATCTCTATCTGCACGCGCGCCAATCGCGATGATGGCAAATAAATGTTGAAATATGCAATTGAGTCAGGTATGTGTATCTGCCGAAGTGCCGAAGTGCTTTCGCTCGCGTGAGGTAGAGGAATGTATTTGCAGAAGTGTTTTGCGTTGCCTATATGAAGAAGATGTTGCGGATGTTGCGGATGTTGCGAGATGTTACAAAGTTTCAATCATTTTTATTATTATCAAATCGGTTTTCTATTAGGTTTACACGAAACTTTTTCTTCTGGAGTAAAACGAAAGTAACAACTTAATAAAGATAAAATTTGATATAGTCACCGTGAATATAGTAGTTTTTTAGTTTTTGCCATTCGATAGAGAAAACCCTGAAATTGAGCTCCTTCATGGTTTAAAAGTTTGTATCTTATTAGTAAGAATACATCTGATCTTGTGTAACTGTCCCAAAAAACTTTGAATTGTTTTTGCTAGGAAATTTTCAAAGGCAATTTATTCAAAATTATCAAGCCATTTAAGACTGCAAAATGTGTTGTTCTCCTTCTTCTTTAGATGGATCGATCCGGATTGTACCTGAAAAGTAAGCCTATTCTTCCACGTATATTCTTTTAAACCGGCAAAACTAAAATCATATCAACCAAGAATAATTCCACAAGGGGTTCTTTAGCAGAAAGTATTAGAAATAATAATAATAATAATAATTTGCACTTTTTAGGAGAGGGGGGAGGTCGCAGTTGTACGAAAATTGTCAAAGGGGTACACAGATGTTGAAAGTTTGGGAAACACTGTGTTAAAGCATTGGGTAAGAAATGGTTAAGTTTATACTATATCAAGGTTATGGTATCCATATCGCGGAGAAGTCTATTACAAAAATTAAAGCAATATTGTCACAAAAATTGTGTTTTATTTTGACAGGTTGTACGCCAATACTCAAAATGACTTATTTTGGCTTATTCAGTTGGAATACTACTGATTTTTCGAGAGAAACAAAATAAAACTTCAAAATACTTAACTTTTCAAAACTAAGCTAAACTAAACCATTTATAATTTATTTAATGCGTTGTAATTTTTAAGCTTTTTGGCAGTCTACGGAACTCTATAGACTCTCAAACCTATAAAATTATCCAAAAAGTGATGAGAATACCGATCTTACAATAGTTGCATTCAATTTGTTTTAGACAGCCTTTTCGATAAAACCTATTATCATGTAATGATGTCAACTGGCTGATGAGACGGTATAATTTGCTGGGCTGCAACTTATTTGCTGACAATCCACGTCCATTGTGTATTGATATAAATTTGCGTTGAAAAGACGTATTTTCATGAAATATTGGCACACTTGTCCTGCCGTAGTTTAAAAAACGAAAATAGTAAATTGCGATTCAAGTGCCAAATTATAAAAAAGCTAGATAACAGTTAAATTTAATTTCTCATACATACTTTAAAGCGTGCTTATTATATAATTGAAAAACCCGATTTTCGCAAAACGAAAAAGTGAAGAACAGCTGAAATGTGTTTAATAATAAATTCTTCACAGAACTTTTTTCTGCGAAAGAAAATTATTTTAGCAAAAAAAACAATTTGATTTTTTTACATTATACTTATTTAATCATTTGAATTCATATGTTTAGTATTATAAGGCACAAACAACAATTCAAATGTATTTTTAATAACGGTTTTAATATTTTTTTTGTAATTAACATTATAATTGCACATTCCGCAATATTTTTAGGAGTTAAAAACTAATTAAATAAATACTTTTTTAAATCATAACTCGTAAAGCAAATATTTTATACTAAATAGTCTCAATTTGGTATTTTAATTCATGTTTTCTTGTATATAATACAAATAGATTTTGCTTACAAATATTGTAAAGATATGCATATTAGTTAATACATAAAACTGTATTCATATATAAAAATAACAATTCAAATGAACAGTCTTCTCAAATAAAAAAATACCTAACTCTATTATGTGTGGTAATGTAAAAAAGTAACTTGGCACAAGTTACTTCTTTACTTTATTTACGAATTAGTTAAATTTCGTATAGGCCCTATTGGTAAGATTTGGTCAGCGCCTAATGCAGTCAAATACGCCTCCTTATTCTGCACACTAATTATCGGCAATGCGAATGTATCATCTTTGTTACCGCTTATGTATGGTATATAAGATGTTATTCCCAAGTTGGTTAACTTGTTTATCACACCTGGACTTTTGAGATCAACGAGTGGTATTGCGTATTCCACAGCGGTTGTAATTTTGTGAAATGATCGTCGATGTTTGTTAAGGTTTTGTGCGTTCGGATATTTCGCTGGACATAGATCACATTGAAACGGCAACACCTTGCTTGTGTGCGGTGGTATCATGGGGGGCGGTTTCATAGGTTTTACTTCGACTTGCTCTTCAGTTAAATCAACAGTGGGTAATGGTTTTTCATTTTCCTAAAAAATCAAAAATATAATCAGCATTAGTTCGTATATTAGCGAATCGAAGGATCAGTATTTTAATCGCTAATCAAATGTTATAGTTAATGTTGAACTTCAGGTTAACTCCGAGATAAGAATTATGTCTTTTTCAAGAAATTTGTGATTATGATTTATAATTGACTTATATCTATCAGTCACCCAACAAGATTATTTTGAAAAAATCTCTGTCAAAAATCAGAAATTGCAACATGTGAAAAATATCTATTTTTTATACTAACTAGTAACTTATCATTAAGATGTATTTATGATAAAGTGAAGTAAAGTAAATTAAAGATATACTCAATAAAGATTTAATTCTGTTGTTTTTAAGATCGAGTATCTGCGTGGCTCAACTATGGGATCCTTACAATAAATATAGATATAGGTTTATAAAGCATCTATACGCTTCCAGTTCAAATTAAAAAATAATTCACTTTTTACAAATTGTCTAGACAAAAATTGTATATATCAATTATTATCCGATAGAGATAGTATTATTTTTTCAATACACTTCCTAATTTCTTTGACAACAAGCTGTTTGAAAACAAAAATTATTGCAGTTCATGGAATCTTGCATTATTAGTATTTTACTACGATTTAACTTTAACACCAGATATTAACATACTGATATCCTTGACTCTACAAAACAACATATTTATATAAGTTTAATAATTATTATATTGTTTGGTGTAAGAAAGAAATAAAAATGAATAAACAAGATTCATTAACACCATCTAATATTTTAGAACCAAATATTCAAATTGGAAATAAAAACTTTCGTAAAAATTTTAAGGCATTAATGTTCTAGACAATGAATACATCATCACCAATACCCTTTATAAATATACTTGTTGGTTAAATAACTATAAATCATAATCATTGGCATTTATAAATATCATTATTAAATAAACATTTACGGTATCATATACGTGACTTGAGAGTTAACTGGAATTAATATGACACACAAAATTAAGTCACCTCAACTAGCGATTGATAGACACAATTAAACCTAACGTTCAGGTTGAACTAGAGATTGAATAAAATAAGCCTAATATATAAAATATAAAAGGATATTGAAATATTTACATTTTTGCCAGATGCTGAAAGTTGATGTTTTGTCGGAATAATACTAACAGCACTATTCAAATTAATGGCTACTGGAGTCGGTGGTTCAGGCGGTTTCTGCGTTGGAGGCTTTGTTAGCTTTGGTGCTGTAGTCACTGTAATGCCTCTAGTAGCTAAAATATTTGCTACCTCTGATGCCTCCGATTTTTCAGAAGTTGGAGGTGTTGCTGTTGGTTTTGGAGTTTTAATCGATAATGTAATTGACTCCGGTAAGTTGAAACCGGCAGCACGTGACTCCGAAACATTCCCCTACAAATATTTCAAATGTACAAAATGACGTTAAAAGTAAAATGTCAATACCTACCTCAATGCTTTGAATTTGCGGTAAACCGGTATTTGTTGGCTGCACCGATATAACCTGGCAATCGGCATCATCGTGTTTATTGGGAACCAATACATCAATTCGCTTCTTTTTTATTTGAATCGCTGATGTGCCAACTGGCGTTCTTTTGACAGGCATTCTAGGTGCACCATTTTGTACAGTCGGCTGCATAATAGTCTGCATTGGTCGAATGAGAGGCGGTCTTCCCCGAATCGTCGATCGTATTTTTGATATCAATTGTCGGGGACCCGGTTTTGAGGGCGCTTGTGGCGGTTGCATAGGACGCTGTCCACCGTTCCACGGCCGTATATTTGACATTGGCGGTCGCTGCATCGGTGGTTGCATTCTTGACCCATCATTGGGCACAGATTGTGGCATTGAGACGGACGGAACTGGTTGCATATGTGGCGGCGGCATGTGCGGTCTTTGGGGTGGCATGTGTGGTCCTTGTGGTGGCATGTGTGGTCCTTGCGGTGGCATGTGTGGTCCTTGTGGAGGAGGCATATGTGGAGCAGGACCAGGCATTGGAAAGTATCTCCCACCGCCATAATACAACGGTTCGGGCCTGTAAGGATAACATTGCGTATATTTAGCGACTTACGACAAGGTATACTTTCCAAGAAATCCAAGTATTAAATGAGGTCATCATATAATTTATGAAAATCGCACAGAAAATTCGATTTTTAAGGTCTTGCCAATCAAATTCATGCAAGAATTGACGTTTTTGACGATGTTATCTTATATTAAATCTCAGAATTCTGCTACCGCTTTGAGTAATTTTAACGTAAAGTTCGCAAAAATCGATAACTTAGAATCTCAGCGAGTTGAAATGTTGAGACTGCATGCAAATCAGTTCATATGCAATTAAAATTACTTAAAATTGTAACAACGATTTGTCAAATTTATGTGACATCATACACTTAAGTTTTATTAGTTTTTTTTCGAATGTTTACTACTTACCGATACTGATAAGGATACATGTGCGGCGGAGGAGGTGGCGGCCCACGTGGTGGAAACATGTGCGGATGATATCCATGCGGTTGCGGTGGATGAGTTGGAGGCGCTTGCGGGAACTGTTGAATATTGATGAGCACGTTCTGTTGATGCAAGCTATTACTCGCGTTGGGTTGCAGCCGTGAGACTTGCTCCGCTAATTGTTGCATCGGCAGGCTATTTAATGCATCACTTAGCGCGCTGGAGCCGTGTAATTGCTGTAAAAAATATTACATTTTAATGCATTTGCCCCCTATATATAAGTAAATTGCATTATCTACCAGTTCGTGATTGCTACCAAAGTCGGGATCGCTCGTGGTAAAGCCCAAATCCTTAGCCCGGTCGTTATTCGTGAATAAATTTGATAAGATGCTAGAGTTCGATAGTCCTTTTAAGAGATCATCCTGGTGGGATTTGCTTAATATTGCATTCGTGCTGGTACGCTCCTTCAACAGCCCGCTGGTTTTGATGCGAATTTTCGGCAGCTCCGGCTCTGGTGGAGGAGTTGGTTCGGCGCCAGGTATTGGTTCATTTTCGTCCGCAATTTGCGTTTCATCATTAGTGGCGATTAACGGCGTATCATCACCAGCAATCCCAGCAATCTCTGCAATCTCTGCAATTTCCTCAATCGTTACCCCTTCGGCGATGCTGCTAACATCTGGCATTAATGCGGCGGCAGCATCATCCTCCGCATAATTCGGTGCGTCATCTTCCTGCACGGTGGTCGTCTCCTCCATGTCGTCCGATGGATGCACGATTAATTGTTCGTCAAAGTCACTTAAATAGTCGGACTGATTGTCGATATCATCCGGTGTCGGATATTCAGCTGCATTGTCGTCAATCGATGGGGACGCGGCGCCAAGATGTGCTGTTGCATTATTTTCAATATCACTCTTGTCGACCGAACAACTACTGCTGCTGCGATTATTATTCTCGTTACGCTCGCACAGACTATCACTGGTGTCAGACACGGTCGTCGGCGATGAAACGATCTCGAAATTATTATCACTCAAACTCTTAAAGGTAATTTTAATTGGCGCGACCGCCGTTTTTACGCGTTCAAGATTAATAATCGGCTGTTTAATGTGATGCAATAGATGATTGTGTAGATAAAAGTCGGAGGTGAACAAAACATCGCAGTCCAAGCATTTTAAATTGTCCTTCGCTCCTTCGTCGTCTCGATTCTGATCTTCTGCAATAAATCACGTTATAAATTCATCGCCATAAATCATCCGATTGGAAGCATTATCAATTAAACTTAATTACGCTTTATTAAAATCTATATCAACGTAATGATGGTGCGCGTGTGGTGTGTTATACTATTATTATATGATGTTATTATTGATACTAACTACTAGTAGTACTAGGTATTTATTATTTTTTTATTAGTATTATATAGAGGAGATGTTGGAAAAAAATTCTCTTACCTTCAGCGAATAAAGTATTTTCAGGTAAATGTTTAATCTCTGTTTCAACCATGGCAACACTTGTTGAAAAACAAGTGAAATTCCATTACTTGTCTATGATGTGAATTTTAAAAACGTTTTCAAAACGCGTTTAAAAATAATGAGCGCGAACGCCAAGTTTAAACGTCATGCCAACGGTTACGAAAACAAAAAAACAATTGAAATGTTTACATGTACAACGCGCGGAGTTATGAGGAGATACGCATATACGTAAAGTGAGCAAGATAGAACGAGCGACGGATCCGTACAATGCGCGCTCTAAGGTTAGAATGCAAGTTCAGTTTTCATGTAAAATTTTTAGGTGGGGATAACGGAGGAATGTTCGTGTTGACGTAGTTGAACCATATGGAGAACCATTTCGAGGTGGTGCAATGTGGTGGTGGTGGCACAGTGTCGGATGCCCGGATCGCAAACGCTCAAAACTGCCTTCCCCCCCAATCGCATTCAAGCTATTCCAGACAATTTAATACGAAACTGTCAAACGGTATTATTTAGCGAAATGTACAAATTCCCCCACCATCGTAATTCTAAAAAATATCGAGGTTTGATGAATTTATATTTACCCAAATTCATAAGTTTACAAATAAAAACCGGTTTGGTTTAATTAACTTGATACAGATGGTAATTAACTGTGCCTGCCTCCTTTCCTAATGACATGGTTTGTTATTTCATATCGTGTATCCTATTTCCGCCGCGCTTAATGCCTCAACGCACGCACATTTATCTTTCTTTTCTGTAATCAGGGACAAAAAAAAAATTTGACAAGATTAAAATGAATAAATGAAAAGTGAAGAAAATAAAAATAACTAACGAAGCATAGATAGCTATATGTTGGAAGAGCGGCGTGGAAATGCGAGAAAAAGGAATTGATGTGGCTTGATTGGTCGCTTTTGCTTTATTGATCGATTTTTTAGCCAACGCTGGTTTGGAAGCTTGGAAAATTTCCATCTCGCTTCCAAATAGATGACACATCTTGCCAGAATAATATCAAAAACAGCGCTCGCTTTTGTTTATGAATGCGGCGGCGGCGGTGGGACGTGCTGCGCGCGGAGGAGCAGGAGGCGAAGTAGTAAGGAGGAACGGAAACAACAACGCCGCACGCGAAATTTTGATATCATTATGGATATGATAAGTTTGAAATTGGAATAGCGCAATTTCCCATTCGCGCTAATTGAGTGCGTTGAACCAAGCGTAATCATCATCATTCAGGCGGCGCGCAGTAAAACCTGAAATCGACCGCAACAAGCCGGCCTCACCCTCCAATTACACAATGGAACGGTCCGGAATTGTGTATTAAAATAACCGTTTCTCGCCGCTCGCCGTGTCCCCCCTCGGCGCGCCAAGTAAAACCATTTCGGAAATAGATTTTGATATTTTCCCCCAATCCAACAACAACAACGCGCGCTGTGCTGGCTGGCTCCAAGGCTAAGCGATCGCGTTACAAATGACTCGTTGTGCTGCTTGCACCGGGCGCTTTGTTACGAATTCATTATTTCAGGCATTCAGGCTGAGGCGTGAGGCGAACGCAGCCAACCGTAAACACAGCCGCCGCCTCCTCCACCTCACCGCGCACTATCTCTCTTGCTCTCTCATGCTGCGCCTTGTAGTTGTGTGTATTCATTTTTTTTTCGAAATGCATGTTGTGCTTGTTGTACACTCCGTGTGCGAGTGAACAAGTTGCCCGGATCGATACGCAGCAGGCTATGTGGTGAGATACTTATCGTGAAAGCCTAGCCATGACGCGCAATGCATGTCGGGAAAATAGCCTCGTCGTGTAAAAAGCTTGTGTCGCTCTTTGCTCCTCTCTCTCTCACGCGTTGTTGCTGTGTTGCTGGCGCGCTTTATCTAATTTATGCGCTCACAGCTAGAGAGAGACCGTTTTAGTTACTCCACTTTTATAAAAAAAAACGACGAAGATAAAAAAAACGGACAAGGCCGTGGAACTGAGTTTTGATCAACTGCACGCGCGCAAAACTTTGCTCTGTTGGTTGGGTGTGGAAACTTTGCCGTCGTACGGATGATTTTTATTTTTTGTATTCACTGTTTGCATTTATAGCTTGGAATTTCACGAAATATGCTAATTTTATGATATGACTGACATGAATGCGGCATGCATAAACCTAGCGCGTTTATAGAGCGCGCGTTTCTAATTAAAAATCCAGGCTTTGCGCAATTAACCAACAACAATGCACACATAACACACGTGTGTGTGCAATTTCAATTGTTTGTTGTTTTTATTTGCCTCGCGCGCGCTGCTCCATTGTTTACTGATAAACCTAATTCTGTTGTTGTTGTTTTTTTGTGCGCGTAGCTTTCACCCGCGCGCGCTTTACGAGCAGCGAGCGGCCCATATACATTTTCATTGAAAAACGCTTTCGATGACTCACAATCATGCAATTAGTTTTCGCGTTGCGCAATTATTAGCAACCACATATCATCAAAACCAAGCGATCGCGCGGCGCTTTGCTGACGTGGTGGCGATTAATTGATTCGCGAGAAGATTTGATTATTATGTGTTTATGTCGCACACACGGCGATAAAATGCAATTTTCCGCCGACATCATCGGCGGTGCGCCGTCGTTCGATGATGGCATGGTTTCGCAAAATCGATCGTGTCGACGGGTGGAAGAAGAAAGGTGGACGACAACTATACATATATATATATATAGTTAATCCTAAATTCGGTTGACACATCCGTGCGATTTGTTGTGCGCAAATAATCAAATCTGCTCGAAAACAAAAAAACATGAAATAAGTACAAACGAATATTTTAGCTCGTTTCGCGGCGTAAACAAGGAAACACTTTTTATGCGCGTTTCTTTTTTGAATTTATGAATAGCTAAGTTGCTTTTATTTGCATATTTTAATTTTTTGCAAATTCAGCTTGAATTTAGTCTGAAAAAAACAGATTTTTCAGAAATATTTATAGGAAAATATGTATAATACATTTTTTCATTATAAAAATAAAAATCCAGAATACAACTAGAGCAAAAAATCCTCAAATCAATTATTTCGTTTTAGTATAATGATTATCAAAAATCAATTTTTTTTAAAAACTTAGAAATAGTAAAATACAGTTTATTTGTATAATTTAGGTTTTCGCAAAGCCATAGTTGGTAAAAATAGATTCTTAAAAACATTGCAAGAAAAATACATTCTATCTAATTTGTTTCTTCAATATTCTTAGTCAATATCTTCATATTCTTCTTTTGACAATATTTTATAAAAACTAAAAATCCCGAATATAATTCGTGTATAACTCATAATGTTTATTTAAAAAATATTTCGGTTTATAGAAAAATATAATATCATCATTTCTTTTCAACATTGTCCGTTTTATTTACCTTCAATATAATCTGCTTTATAAAAAAAATGCAGAATACAATTGGATCAAAGAATAGTTAATCTACTTACATTTCAGTCTATTTTCATCCGCAAATCAATCATTTAGGCTTATAACCTTTATCAAAATCATTCATTTTTTTAAATTCAAAAATAGTAACTCTATGTTATTTGTTTAATTAAATTTTCTACAAAGCCAATTTATAAAAATGGTTTTTTAGAAGCATTTAAAGAAATATATTTTATCTAATGCATTTCTGCAATATTCTGAGCCAATATCTTCATATTTTAATTAAAAATTATCTCTATTTATAAACACGCTCAAATTAATAGTTTTTAAATTTTTAAATAGTAACTACTTACATTTTATTTGCTAATTTAATTTTCTGCGAAGTCAGTTTGAATTTAGTGACAACATTTTGATTTTTAGAAACATTTAAACAAAAATATATTATATTTAATGTCAGTCTCTATCAATCTTCATTCAAAATTACTTTATAAAAATAAAAATCCAGACCGTATTCGTTCACAATATTTATTTAAAAAAATGTGTCGGTTTATAATTTATGATGTAATTTTTTTATCTATAATTTAATTTTCTGTAAATTTAGTTTGAATTCACTTAGGTAAAATTAATTTTTAGAAACATTTATTGCTTGTTTCCAATATTATCATTTTTTTACAAAATTAGCAATCTTAATTATAAAAAAATACTTTATAAAAATTAAAATCTAAAATTCAAATAGTCGTTTATGTGAAAAGTGCAAGTACATTTTGTTAAATACATCATTTTTTCCAAATTCAGTTAGAAATAAATTTTAGAAATATTTGTACTTATTGTCGTTGTTTCGATAAAATTAGCTATCTTCATTGTAAAACCACTTTATAGCAATTCAAATGCGGAATACAACTCAATCAAAGATGTTAATTAATGTGCGTTTCGTTCTATTTCCAACATCAAATCAATCATTTCGGTCTATGATCATCATCAATCAGTTTTTGAAAATTTGAATAGCGAAGTATAATACATTTTATCAGCACAGCATAATTTTTTGCAACTTTAAAATACACATTACTGCTATCTCCATCATCCGATTAATTAGTTATATTATTGATATCAAAATGGTTTTTGAAATAAAAATTGCGAATCAACCATGAATATGGTTTGTTTAGTGAGTTTATATCATCAGCGAAAAAGTTAATTGAATAAAAAAAACATTTTTTTATGTCTAGCTATTTTAATAATAAAAGTATTGTCATTGCAGTTAATAGGCACTTCCTTCTCGCGTAAATAACGATGCGACAACCTTTTGAAACCGTTCTGGCGTGCCCTTTGTCACATTGAGCGTGATATTTGAAGTTTTCTTTTTCATGTGTGCGTCCGCTTTATCAAAAGCTTTAATTTAGTTGAATAGATTTTTTCTTAAAAGGCAACCCTACTAGAACAACCAATTAATATCTGAAAATTCGCAATGAAACATTTATGTTTATACGAAATATCGAATTTTCATAAATTATAAATATTTTCTAAGTAGATAAAATTGGCGCATTAAAAACAAGTTTTTTGTAATAATATTTAAATGTAAATTTTGGTGAGATACTTTGTATGTAGATACTAATAAAAAATAATCGTAATCGTCTTATATTTGAATTTAATTTAATTTAAGCAGCCTCATAATAAGCTAAATACGATAATTATCTAAATCTAGAAAAAAAAAGCAGTAAATTGATTTATTCACAACTTTCAACTGTGTAATTTTGAAAATATTTTAAACCAATATAAAAATTGAATTTAGTTATTTAATTAAAGCGTAAACATTAATTATTTGAAATCAAACTGTATAATGTCATTTTAGAAATTCAGGACAATTGCGGTGATATTTATTTAGATCTAAAAAAGGAAAAGCAATTTTGAAATAAATAGTCTCATTTGCATGTTTTCAAATTCAAAAAACAAAAATTGTTTCTTTCGATTGCGCAATTTTTGAATAGAAATAAAAAATTTAAATGATTTTAATTATTATTGCCTTTGCAAAATTGGTATTACTTATATAGTTTTGTATTTATGTACCTAAACATTGATTATTTTATTAAGTTTTCATCAAATTGGATGATGCCAATTCACAAATTCAGAGTAATCCGGCATTTATATTAATGTAATATAGAAAATTAAAATATTCGTATCTTTTGAAGTTAAAAAAAACAAAAAATGTTTCTTTTGATTACATAATTTTGTTTGTTTTTTAAACAGAAATAAAAAATTTAAATGATTTTAATTATTATTGCCTTTGCAAAATTGGTATTACTTGTATAGTTTTGTATTTATGTATAAACATTGATTATTTTATGAAGTTTTCATCAAATTGGATGATGCCAATTCACAAATTCAGGGTAAATCCGGCATTTATATTAATGTAAAATAGAACATAAAACATTTTTATTTATATTTAAAAATTATTTGTTGTGCAATTTTGTTTACTTTTTCAGAAATTAAATTTGAAAACTATTTTTAGATTTGTAAAATATTGTGCACGAATTTCGCATAAATATTAATAATTTTATAGCGTTTTAATCAAACTGTGTAATGTCGCGCTTACTGCATTCGCACATTTTATGTTAGTAACCTTTAGAATTTCATTAAATTGCGCGTATAAAGCTGAATTTGGAATGAGTAGATTAGTTTTCAAGTTTGACTGCAACTGCTGCCGTACACTCAGCGTTAAAAGCATAATAAACCTGCCTGAATACAACCAACACACACGAATGTAAAATTATACAACTTTCGCTTTGAATCACAACAGCCGCAACCTAATTTTAGAAATTCGAATTTCTTTCCATTTCAACATTTCCTCCTTCTTGTGATTTTGAAATTTAATTCGAATTTCGAAACGTTATTATTTATGTGAGTTTATTAGCCAAACGGAATTATGTCAGATTATTATTATTATTATTTTTAATAACAATGCGCTTCTTACAATTAGAAATTTTCTATTCATGTCGTTTGCATTTTCATCACATGCCAAATATCTGACATGAATATTAATAAAAAAGTCAACGCGTTGGAATTCTATGATTAGTAAAATTTTATTATTATCACTTCATTCCAGTATTTCGTTAATTAAAAATTTTCCATTATTTTCGCTTGAATTTTGTTTGTCTCATATTAATTGTCTAATGTATACATTTTAAAAAGCAATCACCTTGGCATTTCATGCTTAATAATAAATATTGTTTAAAACTCAAAAACACAATTATCGCTTGAATATTTTTAGGATTTTTTAAACCCACAATTATAAAAAATATTTCAATTATTTTTCTTTTGCTTAAACAAAACATTTCTGTGTCAAGTGTGTATTAACAAAATAAACGTACTTACATACTTCAATCTAATTGGTGTTTTCTGATTAATAAATATTGTTTAAAAATCAAAAAACAGAATCATCGCTTGAATATTTTTAGAATTCTTTTAAACCCACAATTATACAAAATATCTCAATTATTAATTTTTTTCTTAAACAAACCGTTTTTGTGTCAAGTGAGTATTAACAAAATAAACTTACTTACATACTCCATATTTTATGATTAATAAATGTTGCTTTAAAAGCAAAAACAGAATCATTATTTAAGATTTCTTTCAGGTAAATACATAAATAACAAAATTATCACAATTATGTTTTTCTTAAAACAAACGTTTCTGTGTCAAGTGAGTATTAAAATAATAAACGTACCTACTACTTACTGACATACGATAATGTATAATAAAAATTTACTTATGTTTGTCAAAATAAAATTATCTCTATTAATATGTATTTTTTTCAAACAAACACGTTTCTGTGTCAAGTGAGTGAGTATTAAAAAAATAAACATACCACATACTATGTATAAAAATGTACTCAAGTTTGTCGAAAACAAAATTATCTCTTATTATTATTTTTTTTTTTTGATCAGATACGTTTGTTGTTATTATAACAAAAGTAAACTGGTTAACATGCTATGGTTAATATCCTGAAAAATTCAAGAAAATAAAATTATCTAAATGATAATAAAAGGTTTTGACTAATTAAAAATGTTCTACTAATTTTAATGTATTTTCTTATACGTGTCAAGTGCCTAATTTGAACACTGATGATTAACTAACTCATTTGGTGTAAAGCTATCGAACGTAGGCCATTGAACCTGCGTTTGACAACGCCTCTTTACTGATGCGGCTATCACTTTACCGCACATGGAAGCTAAGTGATTTTAGCTGTACGTCATTAAAAAAGAGAACTCAAATATGAATTGCTATAGTAACTCCATACAAACGAGTTAATGACATCCGGTCCTCTAATGATTTGTTAGTTTTGATGTCAGTTAAGAGTATTTAAATTTTTACTAATAAAATAAAGAATTATATGCAATGCGAGCTCAAATGTTGTCAAAATTCCACTCTCATCGGAAAACTGGTTCTTTGCACTCTTAATACAAAAAAGTTACCTACTATTGTGTTCCATTGCACCACATCATTTACATCACAACAATGGCATAAATTTTGGCATGAAATGTATTTGACATGCGGTTAAGTAGCAGAACAATTTTCAATCTGTTTTGACAGTTACGATTTGAATGAAAAATGAATAGTTTGGACCAGCAAATTGGTTTGACAATAATTATTAAAAGACAATTAGTACCACTATATAGAATATTTTAAATCTGTTTCTGGGTCGACTGGGATCGGGTAACACGGAGGGGAATTTAATAGTATTGATTGAAGCACTATTAATTTAGCGCATCGTTGCAATGGAATGATATTTGATGCGAAGAATGTATGCGATGCGTGTAATGGCAAACAACTTTAGACATTTTCAATTACATGTCAAGTGCTAAATTCGTTGAAGGTTTTTGACTAGAGGCAGGCATTTGTCACGATAAATTCGTGTCATTAAAATTTTGCACTCACGACACATGTTTTTGTGCGCCATCGTGAAAATTTCAAAAATGTGATTTTCGGGGATACTTTGAATTTCTTAAAAATCGTGATTCTAGTGAATTTAGTCTAGCTTATATATTTTTATTCCTTTTAATTAATAATTACTATTTATTATCAAACCTTGGCTGCGTCTATTATTTATTAGAAAAATATCTATATTTCCTAATAATTGACTCATGGAGCTGGAAGTATATCACAATTTTAATGAATGAGATCATGCTGTGATCGTAATTGTGACGATGAATGATTAAAATATTGATTTTGGTGAACATTGTGAATATTATATACTTTTCGTGACCGTGAAAGTAATTTTGTCATTTACTGAACACTATTTTCGACTTTATTGAATTTTGTATAATTAATTTCACTTATTAACAGTATAAATGTGATTTTCTGAGAATTGGTATCAAATCAATTATCAATCTAGTGCTAATTTAAATATTGAGTGTACAATACCATATGTTACTTGTTTGTTTCTACAAAGGCCAGAAAGCTATCGCGGCTTATAAAAAAATATGCGTGAAGCTTACATTGTTAATACAATATATTAACAAAATGCACGTGCCAGAACTGGTTTACAAAATCCCGTTCTTGTAATGTATGATTCACATATGTGCTTACGTGCACTTCGTTTTGGAAAATTGCAAATTCAATTAGGTGTAATTTGCTTCTACAAAATGCTGGAAGGATTGTAAATAAGTCTCAAAAGAATTCTCATTCAATCAATTGTGAATTTATATAGATTAAAATAAATTTATGCTTACTTTCTTTTCAACTCTATATAAAAAAAAAATTGACCTTTTTTAATGCATTTTTTTCTCCACAATCACTATAGAAATTAGACTTTTTACTGTCATTTGATCACGCCAAAATCTGTTACTTTACCGCACGAGGAAACTAAATATTTTTTGTACTAATTTACGAAACTGTTTCCCTGCAACAAACATATAATTTCGGCATTAATAATTCTAATGCCAGAAGACTATCTATTCTCTAAAAACTGTTGATTAAATTTAATATATATAAGTACTTATTTTAATATTATGCTTTAATCAAGAAAGTGATAAAAATAAAAATAAATTTTATATCATCTAAAAAGCGCAAACGAATCAACATCAATATCAATATTAAAATGCATCAATTAATTCTTCTATAGTACTTCAGTTGTTGTTAATAATTCTCAAAAGAAATCATTCATGTACGCGAAAAGATTGTCAATTTATATAGATAAAATAATTGACCTTCTTTTGTAGGTCTTTCTATAATCACTATAGAAAGTAAACTTTTTACTGTCATTTGTTGACGCAAAAATCTGTTACTTTACCGCACGAGGAAACAAAATAATTTTTTTGTACTGATTTACGAAACTGTTAAATACATAATTTCGGCACTAATAACTCTAGTGCCAGAAGATTTTCTATCCTCTAAAAAAATTTAATATACATAAGTGATCATTTTAATATTATGCTTTAATCGAGAAAATGATAAAAATAAATTTTATATCATGTAAAAAACGCAACAAATCAACGTCAATGTCAATAATAAAATGTATCAATTAATCTTTCCTTTTCTTCTATAGTTAGATTTGCTTTGTTTCAATTGGTAAACAAGTTCTCTCGAATATTAAAGCATTTTATATCGAGATTCGTACAATATGATTCTATTTATTATCGGTTTGCCTCATTAAAAAAGGATCAAATATATTGCTATGGTAATGCTACACCACCGAGTCAAATAACGGCCTTTATTAAATAAATTTTATGACAATTTGCGATCAATGTCAATGTTAAAGTAATTTAAAGCCACCAGCAACATTTCTATGCGTATTAATAGAATATGTGCAATATATCGGGAGCGCAATTTTCCAAAAACAAAATTATATCTAATTTATTTTAACTACATTGCTGGAAATTCGCTACTAAATTTCTTGTATTAATGTGAATATTAAAAGTAAATTTCCTGGAATTCAGCGATTATCAAAAAAGGTCAAGCGCAATGAAATAAAATATGATATCAAAATTGAATAATAAAAAAATATGCTTTGTAACTTGTTCAAAAATTCAATCAGACTTGTCAAAAACAAAGTGATTATTATTAACTACTAGTATTTTAACCAATTACAAAATTTCCATTAGTTTTGTTTTATTGTCACATTATGTGTATATAAAATGCGGTATCAATGTCGGAATGATGAATGATAAATCCTATCACAGTGACAGGAAACAGACGTATCAGCCAGCTAGCTTTCGCTGTTGGTTGTCTGATCATGAACCAGCTAAAATCGATCGTTGAAGATGAAAAAGAAAAAATTCGCTGTGAAAGCACTTTATATTTTCCACGCCAAAATGGACAAAGTTAGATAAAACGTTTTTCCAATATCAAATATCCACTAAACATGATCGGTAAATAAAATTGGTATCGTAATTAGTCGCAGTGTACAGAATTACGTTGCGAAATGGTGCAGAAACTGTCAGTAGTAAATGGATTCTGGTGTGCGCCATGCCGAGTAAATGAATGTTTTACGGTCGCTTTTCACGATCTCGTTTTTTATGAGGTTCGATACGAAACGAAAAACGTTCGCATTATAACTTTCTTGAGAGTTTCTTTCAAATTGGCCTCAATTTTCTCCACTCCGGCCGGAACAAACTTGTACGTTTCCAAAAGAAATGAAACGAAACGACGGTGTGTTTTTTTAAATATTACAAAACCGATTCGTAAATGTTGAACGCTGTTTGTTTTTAAACCGGTTATAAATAAACTGGCAAATTTACTGTGACTAGCAATTTTTGCGTGATTCTTTAAATTAAGCAATTTCCTTATTTAGTAAAAAAAAAATTTCCTTTCAAGCTACAAGGATGATTTAAGAGTTCTTTTAATTTAGCTGCAATTTTATTATTCCACGTAGAACACAAAAAACCTTTACTCCTACATTTTTAATAAATTCAAATTGAGATTAAGTGCTTGGTTTTAGTGAAGTCAATTAGGTTGGTTTGAAAGTTTCACGTGATGTAAACTTGCCCTTTCATCTGTGTAATACTAGGCAGCAGTTCAAAGCCCATTGTATGTACTTAATAAATTTATAAATATATATGTAGGGGATCGATACCTGAAGTAATAACTACCTAACAACTAATAATTATATTAATGGTGAGTAAGTCAAACTGAACACAATTCATAAGAAGCGTATATACATATATTTATTCTGTCCGGCACGCAATTGAATTTACAAAATTGAATGAGAATCTTTCAATCGTTGTAAGTAAATTTGATGTCCATTTTTCGAACTTATGCCTGTCAGCAACAGATGAGACTACAATCTGGCAATATTTAAAATCAAAATAAATATTTTTTATCCTGTTATGTGTGAAGCATACTTGTAAGTATTAGAAAAGCGGATTTAAGTTTGTTAGTTAAATTAAGCCTGCGATGCAAGATCAAATGTTTACATGTAAATTTTATGCAACAATTCGTATAAGATTGTGACAATATTTATATATTTTAATATAGGAACATGGGGATATAATAATACGAAATTTAGTCGGAATATTAGAATTTAAAAATTTTAATCATTAATATAAGTCATAAAAAACATAGACATTCACTAAGTATTATCTTGCTTCCAATCTTCGAATTTAAATAGAACTCACGTGATTTTTTAGCTTAAGTAGGCACCAACAACACCAACATTTTATTACTGACAAACTATACAATTAAAATCACATAAAAATTCAAATAAATGACATCAAAAATAGAACATTTTCTGTTTATAAAATAAACCATGTAAAGGTGCACGGTCACAATACACGATAAAATTAACATATTGTCAAAGTTTATTAGCTTAATTAATTTAATTTGTTTGTAATGTTTAATTAAATAAGGAGAATAAGTTAGAATTTAAAAAATCTTATTTTAACCTTATTAAGCCTGTCATTCATATAAAATTGTAACAATTTGCGGTGCAATTTGTCAACATATTTTAATATTTGAGCAGAGGGATATAATAACAAGAAAAGTCAATCGCAGTATTAGAATTTGAAATTTTTTATTATTAATACATGTTATTAAAAACATAAAAACATTGACTAAATCTTGCTTCCATCATTCGCGAATTTAGAAAGACACACGTGATTTTTCAGTTTAATTATGCACCAAAAACACCAACGTTTTATTATTTATAAATTATACTATAAGAATAACTATAAATTACTTAAATTTCAAGTAAACGACATTATTCTATTACAAAATATTGCATGCAAAAGTTACACGATCACAATAATACGCGATAAAATTCACATATTGTCAAAGTTTATTAGCTAAATGATTAATAAAATAGAGAGAATAATTTAGAAATCTTGCGAATTTTCTTACAAATTATACTATAAAAATCATTATAAATTATTAAAAATTCAATCGAATGACATTATTCTATTACAAGATATTGAATGAAAAGTTCCACGGTCACAATACACGATAAAATTCACATGTGTTTAAAAATTCATCAAAATTACATGTTATTTATGATCGTAAATTGCCGCTTTTACAATTACTTCATTCTAATATTTATTGGAAAATCGCATTGATATTGATTTAACGAAATGAAGTTAAATATGACATCATATCAATTTATCTGAGCAACTGAAATTGTTGCCAACTAAATCGTACTATGTGAAAAATTTTATCTTTCTTTTTAAAAATATCATTATCGTATAATTTCGTAAATGTTGTGTCGGATACAATCCCCAATAAGTATCTCCCACGTGTCTTACATTAAATTTCGAATGGATTACTCCCTTTGCGATGGAAATTTTTGGCGATCTTATTTTTCTTTGATCTTTGGTATTCCATCAAATCTTTTATCGAGCATCCACATTATTGATTGAAATTGGAGAAAAATTGCATTCTTCCCATTTTTCGAACAATTTTGACGAAGGTCGTGAAATGTTTTGATGAAAAATTCCGAAAATCAAAGAACGATCATGAATGAAACGTAAAATTTTCATCAGAAAGAAATAATCTTTTATAATCATGGAGGTAGTAAAAAGTAAGGTGGACGCTAAAAATTAATAGAAACTTTTTTAAAAAGGCTATAAAATAGAAGTACGTATATTAAAGCTGCATAAAAATAATTCATTTTGCAAATTACACTTTCTGTATAGGTAAGATTTTCCTATGTACAATTATAAATCAAATAGATAAAAAGTGATTTAAGAATGCAATATTATGCTATACATGCGGACAGTAAAAATTAGTTTCATATATGGATGTCATATAGAGTTGAAGTAAAATTTTGGATATTTTGATAGAGACTGGCATCGTATTGTTAAAATATGTTATTTTTTATTTTAATACTTAAACCAATCCAATAAATCGTGAAGATACTAAAATGTAAATTGGATACTAAAAGTTGCCAGAGACATTATAAAAGGCAACAAAATACCAATATGTATAATAAGGGTGCTTAAAAATCATTCTGTTTATAAGTAATACTTTTTGCATTGGTATCATAATAAATGAAATAGATAAATTACTTTAATAATTCAATATTATTCTATACATGCGGAGCAGTAAAAATTGTTTCATATATGGATGACATAAAGAATTAAAGTGAATCAAGACACTTTTGGGTATTTCTTCATAAAAACTGTCATCGTATTGTTAAGATGAGTTAATTTTCATTTTATTAATACCTATTTAAACTAATTCGATAAATCGTGAAAATACTAAAAAGTAAATTGCACACTAAAAATTGTCAGAGATATTATAAAAGGCTACAAAATAGCAGTATGTATATTAAAGCTGCATAAAAATTATTCAATTTATAAGTAACACTTTTTTGCATTGATAATATAATAAACGAAATTGATAAAAAGTGCAATATTATTCTATACATGCGGACTGTAAAAATGATAAAGTGTGACACTAAAAATTGTCACAGACATTATAAAAAGTTATAAAATAGCAATATGCATAAGTAAAGTTGTATAAAAATGATTCAATTTATAAGTAACACTTTTTGCACTGGTAACATAATAAATGCAATCGATAAAAAGTACTTTATGAATGCAATATGATTCTATACATGTAAACTGTAAAAATGATAAAGAGCTAAGTCAATCAAACTCTTTTGGCTTTTTCTTCATAAAGACTGTCATCATATTGTTAAAATACGTTATTTCTTATTTTAATATTTAAACCAACCAAAGATACTAAAAAGTAAATTGGACACTAAAAATTGCCAGAGATATTATAAAAGGCTACAAAATAGCAATATGTATGGTAAAAGCTGCATAAAAATAATTCATTTTGTAAGTTACACTTTTTGCACTGGTAACATAACAAATAAAATACAATAGATAAAAGGTGCTTTAAGAATGCAATATTATTCTATACATGAAGTGTATAAAATTTTTTAGAATGGAAGGCTCACAGTTGAAGTTAATCAAAATTAAATATAGCATTAAATCTAATTATGGAATTTTGTTGCTTCCTATATTAAATTCAAAAAATGAAGGGATTAAAATAAAACACTTGGTAGGGTTCACTATAAGATTTAGTTCGGGTGATGATTCAATAGACGAAATGCGTTAACAAATATATGTTCAATAATTTTACATTCGTTGTTCTAGTGCAGTGTTTCCCAAAGTGTGGTACGCGTACCCCTGGGGGTACTTGAAGCCATTGAAGAGGGTACTTGAAGAGAAGAGCTAAATAGTCCTACTAGATACATATATTTTAAATGACGCTTTTTGAATTTAGTTTTGGTAACTTAATATTCATATTAAATAAATAATCTTTGCACCTATTCGGCCGAAATGCCGAATTAAAGAAAAAATATACAAATTTATAATTCAATCCTTATATAATTATATCCATGCAGGT
>JARJDW010007793.1:0-17562 GCA_030264715.1 Adinopsis sp. GC000173 | reverse complement strand
CCTAGCGAAATAAATCAAGCATTAAACATAAGTTATAGCCATATTTTGCGATCAACATCAAGTTTTTTTAAACAATTTTTGAAATTTGTTATTTTAATTTATATAATTGATGCTTTTCTTTAAATTAATAATGTTTTGCATCCAATTAACGAAGAGATAACAATTTAAGAATTTAATTATTACTATTTACGGTTTTCTTTAAACGTTTTACCATCCAAATATATTGCAAAGTAAATATTTTTGAACAAGAATATGTAAACGCACCTTAATTGTACATTAAGTAAACAAATTTTGAATCTTAATTCGATTTTTATAACATAGATATTTAAAAAAATTAAGTTTGATTTTACAATTTTGGCGACTTTGGAAATGCTCACTGATATATTTAAATATTTCAACGTTGATGAAATTTCTGTTATTTTTTTACTGAATAATCATAATTTAAGCCCAAAAACTATCAAGCGACTTCATTACATCTTAAATAATTTGTTGATTTTAATGTTGTATTATTGTAATTCATTATACTTTGTTACTTTTTATGCCAAATTTTAGTTTTAATAAATAGATGTTTGCCAATTTTCACAAAATAATGTTTAGGTAAATTCGTATTCTGTAATGTTATTTTAATCTAAATATGTCTGAGTTTGGCTTTTGTTGGGCAAATTTTTAATTATTTTATTAGATTTTATTAAATAACAAGGAAAAAAACGATAATTTATGCAAATTTTGTAATTATCCCGTATATGTATTAATGTTTTTTAGACCTAATTTATAAGTATTTGGTATTTGTTTTATTAATTATTAGTTTTACTAAATTATTTGCCATTATTTATTCAGAATACAAATAAAATTTTTACAAATTAATACTTAAATAATTCAGATTTTTGCTTGTTTATTAGTCTATTCTTTGTAGCTAGTCTGGAAATATTTTTCTAATTTGACTTTATTACCTGCTATTTTTCTTCCTTCTAAAAATTCTTATAAGTTTAATGAATTACATAAATTTTCATAAATGAAAAACCTTTATTATTTCATTACATGATTAATAAATAACTGAATTAAAAATATGTTTTTTATCAAATATATTAATTAAAATTAATACTAATTATCAATTAACTTATAATAAGCGAGTGCACTTAATAGGAAATTACCCCATACTTTTGCGAATGAGTGTGTGCGTTATGCGTATCGCCGGCATCGCAACCATTTTATCAGTTTGTTTATAATAAATGTGCGATAAAAACGCCCATGATATGTCCTGATAAAAACGTGAAAAATCAAACGGCTTGAAATTATTAACTGCCGTGATCCGACGCTAAGACGCCGTTATCCGACGGCATTGAGGTAATGGGCACCTAAAGCGAATTATAAAGACGGCTTAACGACGGCCCGCCGCCGCCGCCGCCGCCGAAGAAGAAGAGCGCACGCCCCCATCCCCCTCTCACTCGCAACACACTTCGAGACTCAATTGTTTGTTGCTAAAAAGCGCGTTCGCGATTTTGCCGCATGTAAGAAGAAACGGCGTCCGACGGCTGGCTGTCTGGATGGATGGCGGCGGCAGGCGGCCGTCGAATCGATAAATCTAAACAAAACATTAACTAATTGTTTTCGCTATACCGATTGAAAAATTATCAATTTGTTGAATTCGCCTCTCTTTTCCAAGGGGTGGAAATTTAAATGACGCTCATTTATCATTAGGCTTCCATGCGCCGTGTGTTTTTTTCATTTTATGTGTAATTGATTCGAAGCGGTTTTTTTGCCTAGTTAAAAGTATCGCGAATAAAATAACATTAACTTTCGATTCGGCTGGAAAAAAATATGATTCATGGCGAAATTAATTTTAACTGCATTATCTAATCGATTTTTTAATTGCTATTTGATTAAATGATTAAATTTTATTATTTTTAGATTGCCAGTCCTTAACAATGTTGTATTTTATCATCTAGACAAGTTGACGATAATTTTAGTTCGTTAATATAATACATATAAACTATTTTTACCGCCGTCCGAAATTTGTTAGATATACACGTATTAATTCAGTTAGAAAATTAATTAATGCGAAAATCTAAACTTGTACTAATTAAATATTTGTTTAAAATCTTGTCTTGTTTAACATTTTAGTTTGTCGACGCGTCTAAATACAAAATCAAACAATTAAAATAAATTAACTGTATAAGGGTATAGGTATGTAGGAAATTTCATGTCAGCGCTAAAATTGAAACACATTATTATGAATTTTTAGCAATAATAATTATCATCGCATTCCACATCATTTGTGATAATGAATTTTGCTTGATCATACCACCGATAACGAATAGATATTGTTTTTGTTACCTTTAATATTTTTATTTCACTACTTTTTTATTTTATTAATAGTAATGATGTATTATAATTAAATTTTATTGATGTCCATCACAGTTCCGCGGCACTTTTATGTGCCACAAAAAATCTCAAAGCTTCAATGAATATTAACTTGAGTTTATTTACTATGCAATGTGTATCAATTCCTAAAAGAATGAGTAAATGTAGAGAATCATTCGCAATCCTGATATTTTTTAAATATTTTGTTACCTTTACAGTCTAATATTATTAATTCACTACATTTATAATTCATTAACAATAGTGTTGTATTATATTTTAAATGTATTGATGCCACTCACAGTTTCGCGATACTTTTATGTGCCACAAAAAGTCCAAAAACTTCAATAAACATTAAGTTGGGTTGATTTACTATATGCAATGCGAATAAAATGTTAAATAAATTTAGCAAATGAATCTAATTTTTAGTATTCACCTGCATGATATTTTGTTGGTCGCGTTAAAATGAAATTTTCAAAAATTAAAGAAAATTCAGTTAAGAATTACTCTTTTATCTGATTTTCCTATAATAAAATTGCATCTACCTACAAGTATCTATTTTATTCAATTTTATAACTTGCCAAAATAAAAATTAAAAATATTTCTTATTTTAATGTTCATTAATTAGAAAAATATTATTATACAAAATACTGCAGTATTAAAATTGTGTAAATGCCTCTCTTCGATCATATGTTTGATACGGAATAATAGTTTTGTGATAAAATTGTTAGTTATACTCTTACAGTTGGAGTATTGTAGTTTAGATTTTATCAATTTTATGTTATTCAATGTTAGATTATTCACTGCCAAGAAAATAAAAGCGACTTCTTTATCGTATTCTAATAAGTAAAAATTTTTTATGAAATCATTTAAATTTACAGAAACGTTGTATTTTGGTTTCTTTATAAAGTTTATTTACAAGTATGTATATCTTTCTACAATCATATGTTTAGTGCAGTTAGTTTCCTGATAAAATTAAGGTAGTGCCACAATTAAAGCATTGTATTTTATATATTGCATTATGAATTTATTTACGTTTATCAATCTTAAAATATTCACTGCCAAGAAAATTGTAAATAAATGTGACATCTTTATAGTATGTATTCTAATAAGTAAGAGATTTCTTATAATATCATAATTAAGTATAAGCTTGTTTTTCTTTGTGCATCTAAATACAATACTGAGAACAAGCTTGTCTGCTGAATTTATACGAATCTTATACTTTAGCTTTCTTCTAAATCTACCTATTTACAACTCAATTTCTTTAATCATATGTTTGGTACAATATAGGCAATTTTTGTGATAAAATTGTTAGACAGTTAAAACATTGTCACTTATATTTTATCAATTTCTTTCTACGCTTTTCAATGTTAGATTATTCATTGCCAGGAAGATTATAAATATAAGTAACTTATCTCTCCTATTCAAATAAGCAATAATGCAAAGATCATAAGCATTTCTACTTAATTTTAACAAACTTTGTATACCATTTATAGTACCTACTATCAATTTCTTTATTTTTTTGATACATTTTTTTTCCTATACTAATAAATAACAAGTTTCTTATAAATTCTTAATTACAATGTTCTCAACAAAATGCTTTTAAAAAGAATACAGAGAACATAAGCATTTCTAGTAAATTCTCAAAAACTTTATATACCATTTTTAGTTCTTACTTGCATTGTTATTTATATTTTATCAATTTCTTTATTTTTTTGATGCATTTTTATCCCATTCTAATAAGTGACAATTTCCTTATAAATTCTTAATTAAAATGTTCTCAACTGAATATTTTAAAAAGTAGTATATAGAAAACATAAGCATTTCTATACTAAATTCACACGAACTTTGTATACTATTTTTAGTACTTTCTGTATCTGTGCTAATGATGTAACTTTATTTCCAACTAAATACTTTTCACATCTTGCTCAAAGCATGAAATGAATATATTTTATTCCAACTAGTTTCAAATTCCTAAGATTAAATTCACTTATTCACAATTGAAGAAATTGTTACTAATGATGTCAATGCAATGAATTTATGGCTATTGCTGAGTGCAAAACTAATGTTTATGTAAACGACTCACCACGTTTAAGTTTCTCCAACGGTTCATGGTGTAAGGATGGTGTGTGCGGCACGACACCATGATGATGCGGATCGTGATGTGAGGAGAGATGATGTCCGAGCACCGACACTGAAGAACCGCTCATAATACCGGATATCGCTGAACTAACCGAAACGGCGGAACTCACGGAATCGTGTAGATGATGTACGCCATGTAGATCACTGTTCGCCGACGATGTGGTGACGCCGGTCACCAGGTCTTGGAGACAGAGCGCCGGATCGCTGAGCGACTCCATTCGTTCCATTCGATACAATACTTGGTTCTCTATGTGTGTATGTATGTTGCTTGCACTTTGCTTCTCAACGCCTACAAAAGTTCGAGAGAAACAATTATGGTGAAAATTTAGTGATGCGGCGTGCGGCCGACGTTATATCATTACATGGAAAAATCACTGAATTCGAGCGGTTTTTTTTATTACTGTTAGAGGGGATCACTTAAGCAAATCCAGGTGCGACGTGAACAAAAGACCAAAAGTCGGTTAAGTCCATGAAAAAAGGTACGGAGCTTAAAAACAGCTTTGGCCAGGTTTAGATCGGATCAAGAGCGTCGCGACGGAGCCGGCATCGGTCTGAGAGCTTTGCGGCCACTAAGCCCGCGAGCTTTTCATCCCCTCTTTCGCACACCCTGCACCTCCACCACTCACTCGACTAATTTCACACCGACGGCATTTATACATACAACACGCTCCAATCACTTGACGCTATTTATTCTCCAATTTGCATCGCCAAAAAGAATACGATAAACTACTACTAGACGCGCACACTAAATATTCATGAATCTCCTTCGAGATATAGATATTTGAAGCGAACGGCGCTCGGTAAATATTTGCACAAACTTTAGCCAAAACTACACTATACGAGTACGAGATACATACATAACCTACACCTAAAAGCAACGCGAAAATTATGCGACCGTTGTTTCACCGTTTTTTTTATTCTTTATTTTTGGGACTCGCAGCCAGAGCACCGCAATATTCAATAAATAAATTATTTTATGTCAATATTTTTACAATGATAAAATATAGTTATCTATGAGAGCTAACATATTTAGGACTAATTTTATTACATGCGCTATGAATTTATTACATTTATCACACAGGCAAATATACTTACTCAAGATTCAATTTCGAATGTGCGCGTTCCTCTCGTTCGTTTTTTTTGTTTGAATAAATCCGTTTTCATCCAGGTGCAAATCCTTGGATGTCATCAAAAACAGTTCAAGTTAATAGCTTACAAATCACTGCGAATATAGTTTGGGAAGCATCAGGCGGTTTTCTCTCTTTCTCTCTGTGTGAAGTGTACCACACACACATACACACACACACACCGAAAATCCTATGAAAGTATTAAAAAGTCTTAAGCGCTTAGCGACCGCACAGATATCGGGCTTGATACTGCAAAGTCTCTGTAATCTGGGCCACTTCCCAGCGCGGTTTAACCATAAGTCGGGATACTCTATATATCATCATAGGGAACAAAACACTTCTATCCTGCTGCCGGTGCACACCCACCGCACGGTCGGGCCGCGTCGTAGCCCGAGCGTTCATCGGCTGGCGTCCTTATCGCACACGCGACGCACCGCATTTGCCATCTCTATATTGGGAATTAGATCTCAAATTTTGGACAGTCAAACACGCCTACACGCAAATTCAAAGAGCATGCGTATGCAACGCTAATTTCAATAATTTCCAACTTTTTCCTTAAAAAAAATTACACACTAGAGTCATGAAGTCATAATATAGACTGAAGAATCGAAAGTTCGACAAAGTGTCATAAAAAGCGTCTAGACGCGTCCTGCCGCATTTCTTCTTTCCCGAATCGAAGCTTAAATAAAAGTTTTGTTTATGACTTTTTTCTCGCAGCGTAAAAGTTTTGCGCCCGAAAAAAAAAAAGAACAGTGAGACGGAGAGGAGAAATACGGAACAATATCGGAATAAAACACTCTCTCAAATTCTCGAACAAGTGCGCCGCGCTCTTATCATGCGATGTCAATCAAATTCTCGAAAAAAAATCGCCAAAACTCCGCCTTTGTAGATAACTGTATATCAACCAGTAGCAGATATAGGAGGGGCTCGGCGTCCAATATGGCGTACGGTAGACGCGCGGCGTCGTCAGACACACACAATTTTCAAACATCGAATGCACACACACACACAACACAATCAATAATACATACTTTTTCATATTTATAACTATTCCATCATATAGATGTGGTGCACAGGTCGAGACGAAAAAAATGCGGCGATATTCTAATACGGTGCGGAGTATTTCACCATATATGTAGTAGTATAGATAGGTGCATCGGGGCGATCAATTAGGGATGTAATGTGTTTTTGGCCGCACGCTGTGATGAAGATTGATAATGTTAGAGAGGAGCGCACCCCAGCGCAAAAAAGAGGAGCGAGTCGCGCGCGCAAAAAAAGAACAGCAGCACCACACAACATTACGATTTAAAAAATTATATACAGTACACCGTTGTTTTCCATCTTCCATCCACTGGCACTGGCTTTACTGCCTCTCGGGCTGAATATTTTACATACACAAACACCTGATGACTCGCTCACTCTTTATGCGCGAGCCCTTTTTTTCTACTACACACAAAACGAAAGTAGTTTTTGATTGCGATCGGGCCATCTGTTGGGTTGGTAATTGATTACGGGATGCAAGTGCAGTCCTTCAAATTCAAATTTAATCGGCATCGATTTTTTAATAGGCGCACACTTCATTCATTCATTGCCTATTTCGCCGCCAGAATTCATCATTCCGTTATGCGATTTGGCGAAAATCATATTAACTTTTGATGCGCCGTTTTTAATCGCCATTGATTGATTTATCAGCCGCTAATTATACATATCTATTTTGATTTAGAAAAAAATGTTTTTTTTTACTATTGTCATTTATGTTAGTACAGTTTTATTATTTTAAAGTAATAAATTGTAAATGTTATCATCATTTTTTATATTTTTAATTTTTATTTTGCACTGAAAATAAATGATTTTTATTTTTCTAAATTTAAAGGAATGGACTTATTTTTTACAAAAATATTTATTTTTTTATTGAAATGATTGTGTTTATTAATATTTGATGTATTTCGTTTAAGTTATTAAAATATGTCTCATATTTAATGGCAATAATTAAACTTTTTTTTAGTTTTAATAAAAAATATAATGAAAATATGTTTTCATATAGGAAAATTAAATCTAAATCGATGAAATTGTTTAAAAATGCTAGTTTTTATTTATTTATTAAATTATTTAAAACATATTTTCTGAATATATACAAACAATTTTTACATTTCTCTTTAAAATTAACGACTGTAATAAAAGATTAAAGAATTTAACATAATGAAGCTTATAACTGTTGATTACATTTAATAAATTGTTTTATTTAAAACTTTTCTGTCAATTTTTGGTAAACCAATATGTAAATATTGAAATATTAGGAACAAAATTATCAGATAATTGTTTTTCTATTGTTATTTATGAAACCTACCCTTTAAAAATAACAGTATTTAAATTAAACTAGGTAAAAGTTTAATCTAACTAATAAAATTGACAAAATTAATTAATTCCAAATTTTATTTATATATTTTAGCTCATTTAGTAATTAAAACTTTTATTTAAATCTAAGAATGCAGCTGATTTTTAAATGTAAGCAAAAGTTTTAACAAAAATGTTAAAATATTAATTTGTAGAGCCTATTTATAAGAAATTAATCAAATTTCAATCTGTTTATATGCGATTTATTTAATTAACCCTATTAAATTATTTAACTAGAATCAATAGAATTTTGAATATTCACTTAGAAATGTATTTTTTTATTTTCTGAAATTATTTATTAGAAATTAATCAACTTTGATTAAGTATACCTATAGTTTATAGTTGACTTTTTTTACTAACAATCAATATTTTACTAAAAAGGATGCTTAATTTTATATATTCAGTTAAAGTTATTATAAAAACGTAAATACTTAATTTGGCAAAACTCCTTATTAAAAATTTATTAATTTTATTTATACTGTTTGCGTATAGGTATTTGATTTACTTAGTTGAAATTGATAGTTTGCATAATCACGATAAAATTTTGTAATAATACAATTTATTTATAGATATTGAAACAAAATTACAAGTTAAATATTTATTTTCTATATATTTAATAAATGTTTTATATATTGCTATATTTGTCTAAGTAATCAATAATTAATTTGCATTCTAAAATTTCCAAAAGATTTGTCACTGAATTAACTACATGTCTGAAATAGTGCGCGCATAAAATTTAATTGCATCGATTATTTAATGAATCGTCGACGCTATAGGCAGTTTGTCAACCTCATATAAATTTCACTAAAAAAAATTAGCGCTGCGAGATGATGTTTGACGCATCAATAAAGTTATGATAATTAAACTAATAAAAGATGCGTCTATCTGTTGCTAAAATAAATAAAATATTAAATTTATGTAATATTTGAATATCTTCATTCAACACAACACGCTTTATTGCCCATGATAAACCGTTTGTGTGATAAGATGTCAAATAGAACCTTGCTTTTGGGTACAGAAAAAATAAAATAAAATAAATTTCGTTTCGTCTCTCTAAAAACTGCCTTTTATAATATTTGCTACACGAATATCTACACGACACGCTATAAGTAAGTGGTAATAAAAGTGTTTGTTGTCACTTGTTTGATTATGTGCGATATGGAACAGATGATGGCTATTTTCGTGCCCTCTTGATATTCATATTTCACGCGCTGTTTAATCGCATTTCGTTTAGCGAAAGGGTTCGACAAATACTCTATCTATCCCTTCATCATTTCGATGCACTTGTTTGGGAGGAGGAAGGGTCGCGATATGCCTAATTTAGATCTTAAGCGTGCGCGCCGCACCGCGCAACGACGGTGGCAACGACTTACGACGAGTTGTGCGAGTTGCTTATGCGTTTCGTCATCAGAAATCAATTTATTTAGCATTAGTGCAAATAGTTTCGCCGAGATAAAGCCGGTTCGCACATTTTTCGCAATATTTTATGAATAAAAATGTTCACCGTATGTATTTTATTTTAAATCATTTATCTTAACCTCGCAACAATGGGCTGTCATATCATAGGGGATGACACCTCGGCCCCTAATATTTCTGTGGGGGATTGAAACGATTCAGTTATTATTTTGCGTGTTTGTTTTCTCTGCGCTTTCATCTATACGTCAATATAACACTGATGTGCACCATTTCCCCCCCGCGTGCGTCCCCCCACCTTCCACCCTGTACACGCTACCACTGCCGCTACTGCTGCTCATGCTGCTCATGCTGCTGCTGCTGCATCCTTCTCACCCGTTTCCTTTTGTATATTTTATCAATTTTCATCCTCGCTCTTTTGCCTTTCTCACAGCAAACAGCCTCAAATTGTTTTTGATTTCGCTCGTTCACGTTCCTTTTATTCGAAACGTGTCAAAATCGCTTTATTCCATTTCGCTCCAAATACAAAATCAACTTTAATAAATTTTTAATCATTTAACATACATTCTTCATGGAAAATGTATTTCTTGTTTCAATTTTCTTCAAAAACCAATCACATTTTATTAATGTGTGCCACAATTTAGTAAATTAACCTATTTTACTTTTTCATACTATTTTATACAATATAATAAGCAGAAAGCGTACAAAAGTACTTTGATTAGCTAAAATATTACTTAGGAACTTTCTTTTTGTATGTATTGACGATCACTCCTGAGTATACAGATCCAAGCGTAAAATATCATAATTATTAGACTGGTTTTATTAAAAACTATAGTTTAAAGTAGTATACTTCTATAAATGAATTTATTTAATTTATTTGCCCTGTTTAATAACTCTGTCACAATTTAGATAATTTGTACATTTAAAAAATGAGCAAAACATTTGCAACCGTTTTTAGTAAATTAATTTTGAATTTTTATGATTGTGATGGCGCTTTTTTAAATTATTCTATAATATGTCGAAAACTTGCTAACTACACATTTCTTAATACGTCTGTTGTCTATTATCACTTGAACTTACTTAATTCACATATTTTTAATTAAATATGATCATTATTAGACTTGTATTTAAACTACATTTATTGATGAATTCGTCTTATTTAAAACTGATTATGGTCTTATTAAATTTGTTCGCTCTTTCAGATTTTTTTATAATGAGAACAAAATTTTAAATTGTTTTTAGTGAATTGGTTTTTGAAGTTTAATCATCCTAAATTTTACCTCATTTAATAAAATGTATTTACAGATTTTTCCATATGTTTATAAATGCTTTTATATTTATTCTGTTTGTGAATCTGTTTTGTTTAATTTATTTAAACTGTTAGTTTTCTAATACAATTTTTAGATTTTTATTCTTTAAAATAATAATAATCAAAAGTTTGCTTTACTTGCATACTTTGTTTGGTGCTTTAGAATGTATAGACTCAAAACCAACATATAAATTATTCTTCTAACTGAACTTGTACAATACTTGATACACTTTTGCAGTTTATTGTCGTATTGTTAGATATACAGATTCACCTTTTAGCATTGTCAAAGTAATGTATTACTAACTGCCTAAATCACGTATTGTGCGCTTGTCACTATAGTAGGTACGACCGACATGATTTGTTTAATGTAAAACCTTTTTTAAATATATTCAACACGTTTACAACATGTTCGTTACATTCTAGTCAAATACAAATAGATTTGTATTAATTTTATATATTACAATGTCAAAAATTATCATGAACCCAAAGTTTTATGTCAATTTAAACACTGAAGAGGAAGCAAAATAAAAAAAAGATGCAGGGTGTTATTTTTGGAAAAGTTATTCGTTGCACATTGACGTATTGAAGGATTTTGTAGCATCACTAGTGTTAAAAAACAAATAGAAAGGTTTTACTTAATAAAAATTTACTCCATCACTTTGATGAATTTATTACATTTCTACTGACCTATGTGGATTGTACAATATTTAAGGAATCATTTTGCAAAGTTTCATATAACTGCGTTTTTAAACATGCCTTACATTATGTTACTTAAACACTGCCGCACAATTAAAAATGTAAAAAACTATTGAAAAGATTGACAAAATATAATAGGTAGGTATATTGTAGGTGGTAGTAGTAGTAAATGTCCAAATGGCTATAACAATTGGAATAGTTTCTTTAAATAGCTAACTATACTTCCAAAAAAAAACAAATTATTAACACTTTATTGATTTCAAATATCGACGTTTTGATGTCCTGGTAAAAGAAAGCAAATTACTTAACCTTCATGTATTTTAAATTTCAATTTCGGATTACGAATAAAAATTGAATTAATTCTGCTACAGATGTTGTCATTGGAATACTATATGTAGTAGTAATAAAAGTCAAAATGGCTATAACAGATGGACCAGGTTTTAAAAATAGCTAACTAGATGGCCAAAAGAGACATATTATTCAAATTTCATTTATTTAAAATTTCGACTTTTCGAACACATGTAGTCAAAACACATATTTGTAAGCAACGTACAAATTCAACAATTAGTTATATTGCATTGTGTAATTGATTTTTTTGTTTGTTGCTAGATACAAACACAGAAATTTTATACGTATAATATAATGTTGTTAATAATTCAGAAAACCCATTTTCCAATTTGCCAAATGAAATAATTTCAATTTGAAAAATCAAAGCAACAATGTAATTGGCTCCAAATGGAAATTTACACGCCGATTAAGCCACATAATAATAAAAAAAAGCAACAACGCATCGAGGCGATCGTTTGATTTTCCAATTTTTATTTTCATATGCCACGTGTTGTGCTCATCCGCAAAAAACACCACGCACAATCGCGGACACGTTTCCATTAGCATTTCGAGAGGCAAATACATATATATATATATATAATTTTTTTTATGATTATTTGCATATAAATTTAATAAAGCAAATATAAAGCACGAGCAACGGCGGGCGCGCAAACTTATTTATTATTATGGAAGTTTTCTCCTCTCTTTCGCAAAACAAAGCATGATGTTGCGATAGGAAAGACGACAAAGCCATAAACAAACACTCGTTCGCTGCTGCTGCTGCTGCTGTATTTTTTCGCTCGCTGAATCAAAGCCGGCGCCGTGTATGTATACACATCGAACGGAGCGACTGCCGCTGAAAAATAACAAAATCACGATCGGTAGGGGTTGATTTAGGGAAGAAGCGAACACGAAATAAAAAAAAAGAGTTCAAGTGGCTGGAACATATTTTAAATTTTAAATTGAGAAAACACTAGAGCTATAACTGGACGGATTAGCGTGTGAATGTTTTTCCGAAACATTTCAGCGTCGACGTCGCCGTCTCTTTTGTTCAAAACGCTTCTGACACCCGCACGATTAAATTACAATTTTACCAAAATCATCAGATAATAACCAAACTTTAGACTAGCCAGCAAAAAAGCGAGCTATATAGCGATGGAAATTTTATGAAAATTGCTCTTGGGCGAAATAATATCTAAATGTTCATCAAATTCGCTTTTAACTTTATCAAAGCTTCCTTAAAAGTTTTTTGTTTGTAGATTTAATCATTGCCTTTAGTTATATGATAATAAATTAATAATTGATTCATTTTTAATACGCAATTTTTAGGTGTGTAGATAATTTTGTCACAAACATGTTTACTTTTTAGAAAATTTTACATTTATTAATAAACATTTTATTTAGAAATTGTCAGATAAAATAAGATTAATTTGTATAAAGTTATAAAGCAATGGAAGAAAGTAGTAAAATATACATTTAGTAGCATTTTTTAGAAAATTATACATTTTTAAACAAAAACTTTATTTTCATTAAACATATTTATATCTAGAAATTGGTGTTAGATATTTAATTTACATAAAGTTGTAAGACAATAAAAAATAATAGTAAAAAATTTCTTATATTATTCGTTTGCCCTATCAAATTTTTTACAAAGTCTTACAAATTGTACAAAGTTCATTAGTTAGCTTTGTTTAAAATTTATAGAATAAAAATTCCATGTCAAATTCTGTTACATATTGCTAATTGAACGTCTCTAGTTAGGTAGGCCATTATTTTATATTTACTAGCTCACAAAATACTAATAAATATTAAATTTGTCTACGATTCACAAAAATGCATCCACATTACTTGCATAAAACTATTTGGATGTCTACAATATGCTAAAATTCTTTTTTGATTTCTATAGAAAATTATTTTCGATTTATTTATGAATAATGATTGCATGAATGGCAAGAAATGTGAACCAGCATTGCAGAAACAATTATTTCGGAAGACTATTCAACATATACATTCGTGTGTATGGCATTTGTAACATCGACGTAATCCTTATCAACGAGCAGCAAGCACGAGCTGTGCCTTAACATCCCTGATTGAGGTGTTTGCCTGTATGCACTTTACTATCTATTTACAAATGCATCAGACCGGCTTATCCTTGTCAAGTTTGTGTACACACATCTACATGTCCAATGTTTGATCCGTTCTACTAAACATAATTAGAAATTTAGTATGAGCGCGCATTTCGGCCCAAAATATCGTCCGTGTATACTGCTGCGAACGCTCTCTCGTACGCTGCTGCTGCTGCTGCTGCTACTGTTGGCTGCCAATATGACCAACGCCAACAAACAATCAAAAATCAATCAACCAAATTACACGGGAAAAGCGTTTGATTTTAATTAACTAATATGATGATGAAAAATACTAACGCCAAATCAATTTTGTAATTTGATTTTCATTTCAAATGCGCCGGGATTAAGAGTTTAATCATGATTTTTGCTATATTATTCAATTAAAATTATTGATTTGCATATTTTCTACATGTCACACATTTTAAATCTGCATCACATATTAAAAAAATGCGGATGCATTAGTATATTAGATGAGCCAGAAATAATGTAAAATATTTTTTTAATTTGTTTAATTTTTATTATCTTGATTGAAAATGATTTTTGAATAATTTTTGATCAAATCAGTTGGAAAGTCAATTTTTTACTTCACCCATCTATTTTTCATTCAAAAATAAATGTGGTTCTTTGTTTGTCTTTTAAACTTGTTCTTTTTCTAATAAATATCAAATTGATCGTAATCTTAGAATTTGAAGAAGATTCAGCAATTATAGCTCTATAAAATAAACTCCTTTTATAAACCAACTATTTAAAATATATTTTTACACATATAAATTGAAATCAATAATTTTTTAATGTATTAAATTTTCATTATCATGATTGGAAATGATATACCTATAGTTGGCTCATTTTATAAATGCGGATCTTTATTTGCCTTTTAAACTTCGTCTCTTAGTAAACTTTTACTAAAAATTGGTCGATTATTGCCTTGTCTTCTGCTATGGCATAAGAAAATCGTTCGAAAAATCTAAGACATGACAAGTCGCTTCGCTAAAATCTGACAAACGTCGAACGTTTGTATGAATATTGTTCGACAGGTGAAGATCCTAACGTAAAAAATCTACATACAAAGAAATATTAAATGAAAATTTGTAATTCGATCCAAGTGCAATTTTGGAGTTAAGGATTTTATTTGCGGTTGTAAAATTGCATCTTGATTTTGCCTCTTTGAGAGCGTTAAGCTTTTTTCCAATTAAATTCAACTTACGAGATTGAGTCGAACATGTTTTCGATTTTCCAATTGAATTATCGTCGATTTCCTTTAGCCTGTCGCGTTGTATCAAAGCAAAGGCGGGCGGACGAACGCGCACGTACATAGCAAAATGTAAGAAATTGGTCGGTGCGCGGACGGCGGCGAAGCAAAAATAAACGGAACGTATCTGCCACTTTCTAAATGGTTGTTTAGATAATAAAATGGAGCAAGTAGACACAATATATCATATGATATGAATTGTATGAGGTTATTCACAAAGGGCTGTGTATTGTAATGTAAATGGAAGCAGGATAGAGTAGGATACAGGCGAAGGATCTTTCCCATTGTCCAACTGGGCGCTTCACTAACGCCTAGGATTAGGTTCTGTTATAACTTCTCCACTATTGTTCCTTTTAGATAATATCTGATGTCTTTGTATTGTTGTATTAAATGCGCTTTCTATTAACTCTTTCTACATATTTCACGAACTAACAACTCCACGCCCGGATTACGTTATTTTTCAAATCATTATTTTACTATGATACTAACGTCAAAGATTCTATGTGATTTTATTTTACTTACAGTTATCTGAAGATTAGGCAAACTTATTAGGATCAATTAATAACACTTTATTTGGAAATTTGTTGCATATCTGGCAAAATTTGCTTTATGGAAAGATTTTTAGCAACAACATTATTATTTTTATTATTACTGCCAATAATTATATTTGATTAAACTTTGCTTACAATTATCTGAAGATTAAACAAACTTATTAGGATTAATTAATAACTACACTTTATTTAGATTAGAAAATTTAATAAGAAAAATGTGAAAACTAATTAATATAATTTGCTTTCTTTGAGAGTTCTTGGCAGTACCATTACAATTATCTGTTTTTATTATATTCCTGTCAATGATTGTATCTGATTTTACATTGCTTACAATTACCTCAAGATTAAACAAACTTATTAAAATCAAATAATAACTACACTTTATTTAGATTGGAACATCTCAAGGTAAATGAGGATTACATTTAACTAACAAATAAAATTTGTTTTCTTGACAGTTTTTAGCAGAATACTATAATTTTCGAATTATATGTTTTTTATTATTTCCGTCAATGATTTTGTGTGATTTAATTTTGCTTTCATTTAATTAAAAATTAAACACACGTATTGGAATCAATTAATAACCACACTTTATTTAGATTGCAACATATAATAAGATAAATGCGGATAATATTGAAGGGACCAATAAAATTTTACTGAAATTTGTTGCATTTCCAATAAAATTAGCTTCATGGCAAGCCTTTTAGCAATAACAGTTTAATTTTTGAATTAATTAAATTGAAATAAGTATGGATGTCATTTAATTTCTTAATAATATAGATAGGTACTATTTTTTCGGAATATTATTAATTTACTACTTTGAATCGGCCAATTTCGATAACATCTAAATTCATTTATTAATTGATGTTTGGAATAGTACGCTTGCACGGTTTAAAAAATATAAAATATATTGTTGGCTGAAAATTTAGTTCCATCAAGCATAAAATCTCTAAAATAACCTTGTTTTATTCTACTATAAACCAAATGCTAATATTAATATTATCCTATAATACCTACTATACTTAGCTGTTGTTATAAATGGAAGTCAGTGATTCGCAACCACTATTCCGCAACGTTTTAATATGTCGCGAATGTATATAACATTTTATATCTTATTGTAGTTTGTGCGCTTCCAAAAAAATAGATTAAAATTACTATTAATATACAGTGTGTTCAATAAGTTCGGAAACACCCTTTTATTGTGAACACGATGCTTTAATTAAAAATTCTGAACACTTAGGTCGATCTATTTTTAAAAACGCATTTGACTGTGATATTCACTTTGTCCTTCGAAGTGCCCATCATGGTCTGCCGATGGTCAACTTCATTTTTTTAAATGGAACTCCCCATTTTTTAATTGAAATTCTGAAAGATCACAACATTTTACGTCTAGTTTGTGATTTGTACGCAATTTTGATTTAAAACATCGGAGATACAGCCGGTGTTTATAAGTCCGGTAACACCCTTTTATTTAGAAAACGATAGTTTAATTTAAAATTCTCAATACGTAAGTCGATATTATATTATAAAACGGTTCGTATGGTAATATTTACTTGGTCCTTCGAAGTGTCCATCATGGTCTATTAATGGCCAACCTTAGTTTTTTTAATAAAAGCACCCATCTTTTAATTAAAATTCTGAAGGATCAGAAGATTTTACGTCTAATATGTGATCTTTCAGAGTTTTAATTAAAAAATGTGAAGTTCCTTTAAAAACTGAAGTTGACCATCGGCAGACCATGATGGGCACTTTGTAGGACCAAGTAAATATTCCTATTAGGAGGGCTTTAAAATATAATATCGACTTACGTATTGAGAATTTTTAATTAAATTATCGTTTTCTAAATAAAATGATGTTGCCGGACTTATAAACA
>JARJDW010007783.1:0-12480 GCA_030264715.1 Adinopsis sp. GC000173 | reverse complement strand
ATTGTATATTAAAATTATAGTGCAATTAATACCATTTTCTCTAACTTTTGTCGTTCCTCTACGAATAGTCCATCTAATGGATAATATGCATCCGATAAAATTGTAGCTGCCTGCAATATATAATATTTAAATCATTGATTGAAATTAAAACAATAATTAAGTATCTCCTTACATATTCTTTATAATTTTCTACCCATGCTGATTTATGGCCTGAGTGTTTTGGTTCCATTTCATACCTAAACCATTCATCATCGCATTCATCCCATTCATCGCTTTCACCGATTTCCTCTATTTCCTCTGGATCAAACTCCATATTGGCAATACTCTCTTGATACTTGATGCAAAGAAGCGATTATAACCTCAATTTGAATCGAATTTGATCGAAGTGAATTGCTTTATTTTGATGAATTCTACTCGTATCTTTGGTAATAAATAACAGAATTGATTGAAAATTACATCAATCGCTTTAGAATTACGTTTTACAGCAATTCCGTAACGAATTTGAAGCGAATTCGATCGAAATAAACATGTTCAATATGACAGCTTGGTTCAAATGACAGTTTCACTCATATCTTTGTTAAAAATTAACAGAATCGCTTGGAAATTACATCAATCGCTTTATAATTACGTTTTACATTAATTTCATAAACAATTTGACGCACATTCAACGAAATAAACATGTTTAATTTGACAGATGGTGTGACTGCGCCCTCTGTGAGGTGATAGTCGCATTTAAAGCGAGCTGTCAATCTGAACTTGATTATTTCGATGAATTCGCTGTAAATTCTTCATCAAATCGTAATTCTAACCGACTCTTGTCAATCCGCTATGTTTGCGCTTACCGCGCTTACATACATCACTTCCACTTGTAATTTTGATTGAATACAACGTGACCATAGAGTAGTAAAGTGACGTGACTAATTGTGAGGTTATAATCGCTTCTTTGCGCAACAAGTATGGAGAGTATTGCCGGTATTGCCGATATGGATCAAATAGAGGAGGAAACAAGGGAAAGCGATGAAATGGATGAAGAATCGAATGAATGGGATAAATGCGATGATGAATGGTTTGGGTATGAAATGGAACCAAAACACTCAGCCCATAAACCAGCATGGGTAGAAAATTATAAAGAATATGTAAGGAGATACTTAATTATTGTTTTAATTTCAATCAATGATTTAAATATTACATATTGCAGGCAGCTACAATTTTATCGGATGCATATTATCCATTAGATGGACTATTCGTAGAGGAACGACAAAAGTTAGAGAAAATGGTATTAATTGCACTATAATTTTAATATACAATACGCTTACCGTTAATTCATTTTTATGTTGAGCCTGAAAAATTTCTAACCCAACTATCGTTGCGGAAAAAGAATCTATCCAAGTTAATCGATGCCGGCGAGCGGAATCGCTTAGATACAACAGCGATTTTTGAAGGAATTGAAAAATGCATTCCAATGGAATTTGTATGAAAAGCCGAAAAATAAGCGCCAGTTGATGAAATTATTAAATCTAATTGTAACAAGATCTGCAGGCGAATGTGTTTTTCGTTCCGATTTGACTAGCACTTTTAAGACGAACGGTATTTCTTCGCTTCGTGACGTTCCAACTGATGCAACAAAAAAACAACATCGATTGAAATGAAACCGAAACGCCTGCAATTTGGAGCTGGTTACGACACGCATATTTACATAAATGTAATGCAATAATGACGACAATAATTTATGTGTTTTTATACAATATGTCTTGCATGATGTAAAAATTGGAATTGATTATCCTCCTATCGTTTGGCGCTAATTGGGGCCAATTTTTCGATGTTTATACACAATATTTAAGTGTGTTGTTGTCGATAAGCAGCCGTACACTTTGCTAAATTGCCAATGATGGTACCCACTTAGCACCAATTTAACAACCAACCAATTTCTATGACAGCAAAAAAATTATTGAAATTATGGAATTGATGATAATGTCGAGTGCCAGTTTTGCTTTGATTTCCATTCGACGATCAACAAATAACCAACAACATGAACGACAACAAACTTTATTGCATTACTACTACTACTTGCTGCTGCCTACTGTTTACGGTGGTAAGTGAAAAGTAACTCTTCAAATAAAATAGGAAACGTTTAACATACATTCTGTTCTGGTTGGTTTGTTGTAGATGTACAGCAGCGTCGTGGTGGTGGATGCACGTTCCATCAGCGCTGATGATACAAAAATGGAGCCAACATTGAGTCAAGTAAGTTGGATATTGGTGTAATAACCTAACAATCTCTGCATTTTTATTTGTTTGTAGGAAATCGATGATGCGTTGTACGATGCGAACGACTCGCTCGAACGTCACTATTTGAAGCCGGATAGATTTGACCGTTTTGCAGCGTATCTAACGCATCCGAACGTGGGTATTCTATTTCGTCCGTATGAATTTTTGGTGAAGCTGCAACGTACCGGCGCCGCTTGGTTGTCAAACTTCAACGATGCCGTGTTTGGGTATGGACAAGTGGGAGGCCACGACTATCCATTCCCATATCGAAGCGTTAACAATGCTGCTGCTAATCGCAACGCAACCAATTCGTTGTAATTAAAATATTTTCTATATATATTTTTATGAAAGAAATGAAATACACACATTCAGATGATGGTGGAACATACTAAAAACTCCTTGTCGCCCCCATCATCTCCATGTCCTGGTGTCTGTACATATATCGTGTGCGCGTTTCTGTTGTTGGATAAACACAATTGAAAAACCCGGCAAGCGTGTCGTTAAAATGACTTCAATTCGAACAGAGATTTCAATAAATAGCGAGGGAAACATGTTTTACCTTGACGTTTTGCACTTCCTAAACGTCAAATGAAATTCACTCAAAAATCGCATTTTCAAGGCGATTTCGACCCGGTTTTCGCTTGAAATTAATGAAAATCGTCTTTCCCTTGCTATTTATTGAAATCCCCATTGAAATTGGCTCGTTTTAAGCCTGGAATGAGTGAAAATCCAAAATTGAAGGTTGCAATCACATTTTTACTAATTACGACATGAATTTTACATTGATTTCGTCTAAAAAACGGGTCATATAAAGTATGTAGTGTGCATATAGTGCGCATAATAATCCACACTGTATGTACTAATTTCGATAGAGGAAAAGAAAATATGAAAAATGTGTATTTAGTATACTAGATTTGGTATGTAGTGTGCATGTAGTGTACATAATAATCCACACTATATATACTAATTTATGGTTATCCGACGGAAAACAACATTTTTGGCAATTTAGTATACTAAATCTAATATTCAGTGCATCGAAATTCATACTATACATACTAATTCAATGAAATTTCATCAAAACTCAACTTTTTCCCGATTCAGTATACTAAATTGAGTATGTAGTGTGGATGAAAATGTACACTATAAGTACTAATTTGTGATTGTCCGACGGAAAACAACATTTTTGACAATTTAGTATGTAGTGTGCATGAAGTGTATATAAAAATGTACACTATACATACTAATTTCGCATAAACGAAGAGAGACAATAAGCAAAATGTGTGAATTTGGTATACTAAACCAAAGGAGGCTTCCAGACTGATTATTATTACACAGTCAGGGCGGATGTGTGTGTGTGATTGATTGAAGCGGGCAAAACAAAGCGGATCGTTGTTTTTTTTATGCACACTACATCCATTTAGTATTATAAACCGGCAATTTTTGCTTATTTTTTCTTCCTCTATCCGAATTAGTATATATAGTGTACATTTCGATGCACACTACATGCACACTAAATATTATGCCATAACCATACAATAATGATGTATTATTATGCGAGAGGGTCGGATCGGTCGGCTAGTGTTGTTGTGTGTCGTTTCTCTTTTTTTTCTTTCTATACCTCACTCTCCACTTCCCCGAACCCTTGACATAAAGAGGTCAGGTAGACACAAATTTAGTCTATGTAGTAGTTGCACGCACGCATCTCATCGATTTTATCAAAAAACAGACAAAAAAATTATATAGTGTGCATCAAAATGTACACTATATATACTAATTCGCATAAAAGATGAAAAAATAAGAAAAATGTGGATTTAGTATACTAAATTTAGTATGTAGTGTGCATCAAAATGTGCACTATATATACTAATTCGGATAAAAGAATTGAAAATAAGAAAAATTGCATTTAGTATACTAAATTGATGTAGTGTATGTAGTATATATGTAGAACAGACATACACAGACAGACATCCACACACAGACAGACATCCAGTCAGTCAGTCAGTTCAATCAGTCGAATATTTTATTGAGCGGAAGTGTGTGTGTGATTGGATGACGTAATTTCGAGAAGGTTGCCGGTCGGCGAAGTGTAGTCATTAGATCGAGTGAGAGAGAGAGCGAGTAAAGCGAGATTGTACGATTGTCCGTGTCGTCGTGACGTAGACGAATAGACACATGAATAGACAGACAACAGTCAGCGGAAAAAATAGATTTTTTACTTTTGCAAACTTGCCTTTAATCCAAAATTAGCATTTGTAGTGTGAATTATTATGTACACTACATGCACACTATACACTAAATCTAGTATACTAAATGCAATTTTTCTTATTTTTTCTTTCTCTACCGAAATTAGTAGGTATAGTGCGCATTTCTATTCACACTACATGCACACTACATACACACTATGCCAGAACCCTACAATAACGATTTATTATTATGCGAGAGGGCCGGATGGTCGACTATTATGTTGTGTTGTTTTGTGTCGTTCCTTTCTTTCTTTCTTTCTTTCGCATCACTCTGCTTCCCCGAATCCTTGACGCGCCTCTATACGTAAAGAGGTCAGGTAGACACAAATTTAGTCTATGCAGTGATGCACGCACGCATCATCGATTTTATCAAAAAACGAAAAAATTAAAAGTATGTAGTGTACATGTAGTGCGCATCAAAATGTACACTATACATACTAATTTGTGACGATCCGACGGAAAACAACATTTTTGGCAATTTAGTATACTCAATTGAGTATATAGTCTGCATGTAATGTGCATAACAATCCGCACTATAAATCAGTCAAAAAATGATTTTTGACGATTTAGTATACTAAAATGAAGTATGTAGTGTGCATCCAAATGTACACTATATATACTAATTTCGATAAAGAAAGAGAAAATAAGAAAAATGTGTATGTAGTATACTAGATTTAGTATATAGTGTGCATCGAAATGCGCACTACATATACTAATTCGGTATAAAGAAGTGAAATTAAGCAAAATTGGCATTTAGTATACTAAATCTAGTATATAGTGTGCATGTAGTGTACATAATAATCCACACTATATATACTAATTTCGCATAAAGAAGAAACAATAAGAAACATTGGCGATTTAGTATACGAAAATTCAGTATGTAGTGTGCATGAAGTTGTGTAACGTCACAGCAATACAAAAACGCTTGAATACACAGTGAATAGACGGATGGTCGGTCGGTCCCTTCCCCTCTCACCCCGAGGCGCACTTCACCGACTCATCTCGCTTTTCGAAAACGTCGTTTCAAACCATCATTCATGTCCTATTCCTACATATGTATATAGCCTCGCTAGCTAGAATCGTCACAAATTAGTATACGTAGTGTGGATTTTTATGTACACTACATATTCACACTACATCAATTTAGTATACTAAATGCCAATTTTTCTTAATTTCACTTGTTTACGACAAATTAGTATATATAGTGTGGATTTTATGCACACTATATACATACTACATCAATTTAGTATACTAACTCGTTAATTTTTGCTTATTTTTTCTTGCTTTATCGAAATTAGTATATATAGTGTACATTTTCATTCACACTACATGCACACTACATACTAAATTTTAGTAGACTAAATCCATTTTTTCATATTTTTTATTCTTGTATCCAAATTAGTTATATATAGTGCGAATTTTCATCTACACTATATACTACATTTAGCCTACTAAATTGTCAAAAATGTTGCTTTCCGTTGGATCGTCGCAAATTGTGTACATTTCGATGCACACTACATACTCAATGTAGTATACTAAATGCAATTTTTCATAATTTTTCTTCCTGTATCCGAATTAGTGTATATAGTGTATATTTCGATGCACACTACATGCACACTATATACTCAATTTTAGTATACATAATACTGTGTGTGACGTCACAATGTCTCCTGTGTAGCCAGCCGGCACGCCGCATCGATTTTCTACCTACCGCCCGGCCGCACTTCCCCTCCGTCAACATCAACGTCATCCAGCTGCGCACGGCTATAGAATCGGGGTTGAAGCGCGGCAAGAGCGGTCGGGCTGGCGGAGTGGAGGAGAGAGAGAGGTGTCCAGTCGCGGGCCGTACGTCGGTCCAACCACATACACACTCCATATACAAAACGTCAACGTCAAACTTCGTTCGTTCGGGTTTTCGGGTTTTTTGTTGGTGTACGGTTGGTAGACAACAAGAACGTCAACAAAATGGCCGCCACCATTGCTGGTAGTTACCATCATCACCATCACCATCACCATCATCCAACAACAAGCATATTCGAAGCAGCATCGGCCGATCATCAATTTTCGCATCATCATCCGCATCATAATAATCGGTCAGTGTTAGTCGCCGCCGATAATCGGTCAACAATTTTTTCATCATTATCGACCGTCGCCAACGATAATAATCGGTCACCGATTTTCTCATTATCGGCCGCCGATAATCGGTCAGTGTTACTACAATCGGCCAACGATAATCGGTCAACGATTTTTTCATCATTATCGGCCGATAATCGGTCACCGATTTTTTCATCATCGGCCGATAATCGGTCACCGATTTTTGCATCCGAAAATCATCGTTCAAATTCTCAAAAATCGGCCGATAGCAAAAAAGACTATTCGCGTCCGTTACATGTCGATTGTAGCGTCGAATACGAGCTACCGAATGCGGCTGGAGCAGTGACACCACCACCAGTACCAGTCCCAGCACCAAAACGACCTGTGACGTCATCATCGTGTAATACGTCATCAACGTCAACGTCAACATCAATTGCAGCTACGTCATCAACGAGACGAAGAAATGAGCCGCTGTTGATGATCCACCCATGCTATTTTCGCAAAATCGAATCGCAACGCCGCCTACCGTTCATCAACAATCTACCCGCGCTAAATACAACTACCACCAGCAATGTTAATGTTGTTGCTAAGCAACCAGTAAAACGAAAAACGACTCAACTTATTCCAATTCCACACTTTCATCATCATCACTCGACGTCGAGCACCACCGATAATCGGCCGATAGTTGTACCACTACCAGCAGTAGTTGTGAAAAATAACAATAATTCGAATAATAATAGTAATGAAAATAATTGGCCGACGATTTTGGAATCATCGGCCGATAGTCGGTTGGAAAAAAATGTGATTTCTAGTAGTAGTAGTAGTAAATATCGATCAGTAGCTGCACCGTCGTCGTATTTTCGACCCTCTTCGTCTTCGTCGACAACGCAGCATCATCATCGTTTACACCCATATATGACGTCATCATCGACATCAGGATATGGAGGAAGCCATCATCATGTTGTTGTTGGTGGCGTTGGACATCATGGACATCATGGACATCATTCGCATCTGAATCTAAATCAGCAAGTGTGCTATAGCAATGTGTGATAATTCCTAATCTAATTGTAAATCTGAGTATGTAGTGTCATCGAAATGCGCACTATATATACTAATTTTGGATACACAAGTGAAATTAAGCAAAAATGACGATTTAGTATACTAAATGTAGTATGTAGTATGCATGTAGTGTACATAATAATCCACACTATATATACTAATTTTGGATAAACAAGCGAAATTAAGCAAAAATGACGATTTACTAAATTGAGTATGTAGTGTGCATGTAGTGTGGATGAAAATGTACACTGTATATACTAATTTCGATAAAGCAAGAAAAATTGACGATTTAGTATACTAAATTGAGTATGTAGTGTGCATATAGTGTACATAATAATCCACACTATATATACTAATTCGGATAGAAAAAGAAAAAATAAGAAAAATTGGCATTTAGTATACTAAATTTAGTGTATAATCCACACTATATGTACTAATTTATGGTTATCCGACGGAAAACAACATTTTTGGCAATTTAGTGTACTAAATTGAGTATGTAGTGTGCATGTAGTGCGCATCAAAATGTACACTATATATACTAATTTATGATTATCCGACGGAAAACATTTTTGACAAATTAATATGCTAAATTGTGTATATAGTGTGCATCAAAATGCGCACTCTATATACTAATTCGGCATAAAAAAGAGAAAATACAAAAAATTAGCATTTAGTATACTAAATCTAGTATGTAGTGTGCATAATAATCTACACTACATATACTAATATATGATTATCTGACGGAAAACAACATTTTTGACAATTTAGTTTACTAAATCTAGCATGTAGTGTGCATATAGTGCGCATCAAAATGTACACTATACATACTAATTTCGATGCAAAAAAGAGAAATTAAGCAAAAATTGGACTAATTTCTCCTACTCCCCCTCCTCTTGTATTGTTGCATTGTTTCGTTACAACAATAACTTGTGATATAATAATAATAATAATAAAAACGTAAATGGAAATAAATGAAAAAAGTGTGAATTTAGTTTTAGTGTGTTAGTACATGTAGTGTAGTTAGTATGTAGTGTGGATGCAGCCAGAATACCAGATACAGGATGCGGATGACGGCGCGCATGTGTGCGAGTATTGCTTTTGGGCGTGGTTGGTGCCGAACGATCGAGTGGATCCATACTTTTTTTTTTCTCCTTTTGTTGGGTGAGACGAAAAATGATGCATGTAGTGTGGATGAAAATGTACACTATTTATACTAATTTCGTATAAAAAAGTGAAAAAAATGATTTTTGTGAATTAGTATACTAAATGTATGTAGTGTGCATGTAGTGTACATCGAAATGCGCACTATATATTCTAATTTGTCGTAAACAAGTGAAAATATGAAAAATTGCATTTGGTATACTAAAAGTTAGTATATAGTGTGCATGTAGTGTACATTTTGATGCACACATATACTAATTTATGATTATCCGACGGAAAACAACATTTTTGACAATTTAGTATACTAAATGCAATTTTTCTTATTTTCTCTTCTTCTAACGAAATTAGTATATGTAGTGTGGATTATTATGCACACTGCATACTCAATGTTAGTATACTAATTCGATAATTTTTATTATATTCACTTCGTTATGCAATATTAGTACATGTAGAATAAAGAAAAAAAAAGTATGGATTTAGTATACTAAATCTAGTATGTATAGTGTGCATGTAATGTGCATAATAATCCACACTATAGATACTAATTTGTGATCATCCGTCGGAAAACAACATATTTGGTGGATTTAGTATACTAAATTGAGTTTATTGACTGTTTTTTTCCGGGATTATTTACGTAAATAATTTTTAGTGCGTGCGTGCGTGAGAGAGAGACAGAGATAGAGCCAGAGACCTTTTACCTGCCTACCTGCCTGCCTGTCTCTTCTACCTGGCACAACAATAGCCCGGGCTCAGCCGATCTAGCGAGTGAGAGATTGTTGGCATGAAATGAACTAAATCTAGGATGTATTCTGCATGTAGTGTGAATGAAAATGTACACTATATATATTAATTCGGCATAACGATGAGAAATTATGAAAAATTGCCGATTTAGTATACTAAATCTAGTATATAGTGTGCATGTAGTGTACATAAGAATCCACACTATATGTACTAATTTCGATCCAAGAAGAGAAACTAAGAAAAATTGCATTGAGTATACTAAAAGTTAGTATGTAGTGTGCATGTAGTGTGCATCGAAATGTACACTATACATACTAATTCAGTAAAATTCCCTCAAAACTCAACTTTTTGGCCATTTAGTATACTAGATTGAGTATGTAGTGTGCATCAAAGTGTACACTACATATACTCATTTGTGCTTATCCGTCGGAAAACAACATTTTTGGCAATTTAGTATACTAGCATTTAGTATATAGTGTGCATGTAGTGTGAATGAAAAAATGCGGCTTTTGATCGTCTATTATTGTGTAACATACTGTTTGTAATTATTGTAATAGATAATCCCCAAATTGTCTTTCACTAGCGCGCAAACAAAAAAAATGTATTAAATAAATTATTGTAAAGGGGGGGAATCGGGGTCATCTGTCATAAAATCATCAATTTTTTTATACATCTGTCAAAAAAATTGATGTGTGTCAGAAAATCCGTCAAAAACTTACATCATTTTTTTGACAGATGTCTCATCTGTCAAAAATGTGTCACAACCTAAGTTTTTTCCTCTTTTTTTAATGTATATACTAAAAAACAAATGAAAGAAGAAAAAAAAGAATATCGCTCTATATATATATATATATTATGTATAAATAAATAATTGAATAAACTATTGTACAGCTAGTCATAGATATTGTCGAATGAGATGAGAAAGAGATACAAAACATACGCTTATAAAACTATAACTACTAAACTAAATGAAATGAAATGAAAAAACTACTCTGTTTTGTTTTTTTTTTATAGAGAGATAAATATCGAACAGAAAAAAACATCTGGCCGGCGTTTTATTTAAAACACAGCATCTTTTGCCTGCCTCCCTCCTCCCTTCCGTTCTCCTATTCATTTTTTTTAGGAAAAAAAGCAGATAAGAAGGTATTAAGTAAGTACATGTAGTGTGCATGTAGTGTGCATCGAAATGTACACTATACATACTACTTCGGATAGAAGAAGAAAAATTAAGCACAATTGGAATTTAGTATACTAAATGCACATTTTTCCTATTTTCTCTTCTTCTATCGAAATTAGTATGTATAGTGTGCATTTTGATGTACACTATATACTCAATTTGGTTCACTAAATCGTCATTTTGTCTTATTTTTTCTTCTTTAATCGAAATTAGTATATATAGTGTGCATTTTGGTGCACACTACATGGACACTATAGCCTAAATGCCAATTTTTCTTATTTTTTCTTCGTTATGCCAAATTAGTATATATAGTGTACATTTCGATGCACACTACATACTTTTAATTTTTTTGTTTTTGATAAAATCGATGATGCGTGCGGGCAACTCTACATAGACTAAATTTGTGTCTACCTAGTCTTGTTGCCTGTATTGTCTACCTGACCTCTTTACGCGCAAGGCTAGACAAGGGCCGGTGGGGAGCGGAGAGTGAAGCAAAGAATGAAAGAAAGAAAGAGAAACGACACAACACAACATAATAGCCGACCGATCCGACCCTCGCTCGCATAATAATAAATCGCTATTGTAGGGTTTGGTATAGTGTATAGTGTGCATTCCCTTGAATAGAATAATAAAATAATAGAAATTGCTGAGCTAATTTGCAGCCCTCTATGCGAATTCTAAGTGGGCCTACTGACCGCTTTTCTATCCCAAAACGACAGTTATTTTTCGAAGAAAATCAACTTTGTTTTTCGGCACATTTGCGCATGAAATATAGTAAGGGATGCGAAAACATATCTCCAGTGTAAATTTGAGCCAAATTGCTTTATTCTAGCTAAAGTTACGGCAGTAAATATCGGCTCCTCCACCGTTTTTTTTAATTTTTTTGTACTTTAATCTATTTATTCAGCAAAATACGCTAGCTGGAATGCTGCTGTGTGATTAAATTTACGTATATTATATTCCTCTATATATTTGCATTGCTTTATTGATGTTAAATGCATTAGAATTAATAAAATTGCCAAAAATTGTTTATAAAATTTAAATTACTTTGTATAGGCAACTTAATGTACATTTGTACAATTAGTTTATGTCCACGGTAAATTTTAGTTTGGCTATGAGCACAATGGTGGCGCGCCAATGCGCAAGTATAACAATTCGTTCAAACTTTGCACAGTTGTTACCAAATCCAATACCAATTTGAACACACTATTAATTAATCGATCGATTTTAATTCAAAACAAATATGACGATCGGATGAATGTCAATTGCAAGATCGGCGTTGTTGGTAGTGCTGTTGTGAATTTGGCGCGCAATTCTCGCATGTGATTCGTCGACGACACGGCCCAACAGCAAAGTGTTCGACGAATTTACCTGCTTCTGCGATTTTACAAAGGCTATTATTACACACACACGACACACACAATTAGCGTTTTCTCCTCCTCCTTCACACAATGGTGAATAAACCAGTCGGCAAGATGTTCGTGCTGAAACGAGGTGAGTTTTGGAGAATATGTGAGGTTAACTCCACACACAGACAATTATTTTTTATGCATTTCAATAAATAGACGGGCGAAAAGAGGCCGTACACTTAGACAAGATCACCTCACGCATACAGAAGTTATGCTACGGTATGAATATGGAGTTTGTCGATCCGGTGCGTATTTTATCCATCCAGTGGAGGAATTATCCGAGCTAATTGTTGGTGTTTGTTGTTTTAGCTGGCGATTACGCTGAAAG
>JARJDW010007781.1:0-11551 GCA_030264715.1 Adinopsis sp. GC000173 | reverse complement strand
CCTACGTAAAAACTGTTTACATGCATAAAATCCTAATAATTGCAATTGTTTGTTTTAAACTATTAAAACTTTTCTTTTATAATCAGCATCAAATTTAAACAATGCACGTTTTATAGACAATTAAGCGCTGTGCAATTAAATAAATTGCATTTACTTTTTTTATATTTTTGCAAATATAATTGGTAGGTAGATGGGTATTAAAACGAAACTTTGCATCCGAAGATTTTATGCTTTGTTCCGTGCCATAAATAGATTATTGATTTAATATATGTGCAATTTTAATTAAATATTACTAAATAGTTAAAGCTAATAATGGATCTCCTATCTATAGAATGAATAAAACGCTGGATATATTTAGCGCTGCTCTAAATGGGATAAATATGTTGATCAAACATTTTTAATTATCTGAAATAAATCAATGTATTCGTAAACAATTTAAATTGGATGTTGTGCGCTTGTATTTTTTTCTATTTTTGCTTGTACGTGTAAGCATTGTAACGAAACTCCCTCGTGGATTTTGTTTAATTTTGTTTTCCCGAAAAAAAAACGTACTTTCCGCTCGTCTCTTGTAGTATTCATTCTTGTTCGTTGTACGTAATAAACGTGCAGTTTTCATTTCGCGCCATCACATCGCGTGGTGAAGCAAATTGGTTCCATATAACAAAAAAAACCAACGAACGAACGAATGAATCCCTTACGCTGTTCACCCTTCGCGTCGGCTCAATTCCTCAAATACGCGTGCATATTTAAACAAGCAATCAATTTTTTATTAGCCTAATGTTAATTGATCATTCAATTATTGCGTTTCGTGTATGGGTGTTGTGCGAATGACGGAACGCAATTTCTTGTGCTCGAATGCGTATACTTACTATACGTTCCTTACTCCCGCGCTCTTTTTTCATTTCCGACAGGACAAATCATATCCTGTTTGTAAGTGCTCTATATACGCCAGTGTATTAAAGAGCTAGAGAGCTGCATTCTTTGTTGTCATCCTCGGCCATTTTATTTATTAATTTTTTATATAAATGTAGCGACATATTAAAAAAAAAGACAACAAGATTTTTTAATATGTTATTATCATAAAAATGGAAATTGCTTTTGCACTCCTCGAAATAACTTTTTAATCAAAAAAATATTTCTCATTTTTATTTTTTTTAAAAAAAAAATACGGCTTTCCTCTACTTATAATTACATTTATATTAGACACATTTTATGTGTAGGATATAAATTACTTTTCATTTTGATTTGAAATGCGTTGAATTTACATAGCGCCAAAATTATAAGAACTCACGAAATTAATTTTCAACGCTTAAGTGCGTGAATAATTTACTAAAAAAATACAAGTTAAATAGAAGTGTAAGTTGTTACAACACTTTCAGAAAAGTATCGAAACTGGTAGAAATTTGGGAATTTGTTAAAGTTGTTTGGATTTAAGCAAAACTTCGTTAAGTTTGAAACTCAAATCGGACTTGCAAGTAATTTTAAAATATATATAAAATAATTAGATTTATGTAGAGCCAAAAAAACTTAAATACAAGTGAAAACGCAACACTTTAAGAAAAGTATCGAATCTGGTAGAAATTTGGGAATTTGTTAAAGTTGCTTGAATTTAAACAAAACTTCGTTACGTTGGAAACTCAAATCAGACTTGCAAGTAATTTTACAGTGAAACAAAATCAATATATTTTTTTCCATATATGTAAAAAATAATTAGATTTATATAGAGCAAAAAAATACAAATGAAAACAGTTTTAAAAAAATATTGAATCTGGAAGAAATTTGGGAATTTGTTAAAGTTGCTTGGATTTAAGCAAAACTTCGTTAAGTTTCCAACTCAAATCGGACTTGCAAATAATTTAAAAATAAAAACAATATAATGGATTCTTTTCTCCTCATATATGTATATAAAACAATTAGATTTATGTGGAGCACGTTTTATATCAGTAATATAAATTGCTTTTTTTGTTATGATTAGAAAAAGTTTGATTTTAATTCCACGCGCAGGAAATTGTTTATTTATTTACAAGTCAAACGTACGTTTATACGTTTTGTAAACTGTTTGAAAATAATAAAAAGAAGGCGGATTACTTGCTAATTAATTTATATGAATAGCGAAATAAATCAGTTTTTGTTTTGCTTGGAAAGCAGCTTTCAATTTACATAGCGTCCTGAAAATTATATCTCAAGAAATTAATTTCCTTTATAATTAAAGAGTTAGTTTTCGGAATCCATGGCATTATTAATTGATAAGTTCCTCTTCTAAATTAATCCTTCCGAGAATGGGTAGTTTTTCTTCATAAATTTTTGATGCGAAAAGATTTTTGTGTAGTGTGTGTGATGTAATTCGAAGCCATCATTTATGCACGAAACAGTATTTTAAGCTAATTACTTTAAATAATTAAATAATTCACTCGTAATTTTTTATGTTTGCGTTTTGTTGCATTATTAATGTGCCTAATTTTTTTTCGCCCAGCGCAACAACAAAACCCAATGTAGCCGGGGATAGGAATCTGCCATATCATAACACTGCCAGACGGCATATCAAAACACAATAAGTTGCTTTTTTGTTGTTCGCGCTGCAGTATTAGAATTAATTAATTAATACTTCGTTAGGCTGCATGTTTATTATAATCTCTTCTTTAATACGCAAATTAATTATTTAACAAAATGTAATTTAATAGTTTGTTGCATTTACATGAGATTTTATTGTAATTTATGTAAATTTGCAGCTTTTGTCTGAGGAGTTTCCATATCTGAAATCTTTATTATTTAAATTTCTTTATTGTTTTATTTAAAATGCATCCATCTACGGCTTTAAATAACGATTTGAATTTGAAACTTTTCTATTTGAGTTTTTTTTGCTATTGAATGTTCTACTTTGAACAATTGATTTATGTCCTATAATCTTTGAACAAATGTTTCAATTTATTATTTGAAATCACTTTGTAGAGGAAGTTTAAACTAGGAACGAATTAATTTTACTTATCTTGTCTTAAACAATTTAAATCTCTTCTATACACAGGATCTACTTTAGAATAAATCCATTTTTACATTGGGCTTGATTGTATTTACAATTAAAATTGCTGTTAAAGCCGGCGAGCGGTTTTGTGGATCGTTTCAAGCAAGAAGCGAATCTTATCTATGCTTGGCTAGACCAATACATAAGGAAGCCGAACCATAAAGGAAATCATAAAATCATATTACTTGACTGGAAATTACAAATGAAAAAGCTATATTATAGCAATTTGTCTTGGCACAAAATAATAATTAGCAGTTGGGATAGTTTTGGAGCGCTCGCCGCCCGGAAAATGTTTTTTTTTTATAATATTATCAATTTAGCCTTTTGCACTTATCTGTCGCCATACAGACGACATCTGACTTTGCGGTCTTGTATTGAAAAACGATAACATTCTAAGTTTTACAATTGCACCTTTATTGAGGTGTCATTGCCTAAGAACACATATATTCAGCTCTTTTAAACCCGCAAAAGAGGTGCATTAGGAAAAAAAATAATTCCGAGTGCAAAGAGAAAGTAGATATATTTGCTAAAAAATTTAGATTTGATATTTCTAAACAATAACATTGTTGGTACTAAAAATCTATCAAATACACATCTAAGTCTACTTCTAAACTGAAAGTAGGTACATATACCTTTGTTATTACTAAACGACAACTTTAGTTTTACAATTTCACTGATATACCTTTATAGAGATGCCCTTAACTAAAAGTCGATATATTCAGCCCCTTTTTACGCCAAAAGGGATGTTTTAGGAAGAAATAACAGATATATTTAGACAGCATGAAAAAAATGATTCCGAGTGCATAGGGAATATCCTTATATATAATGTGCACGTCCAAATTTATTGTTATTGAAAAAAGGTTAAAGTATATTTCTATGTTAAAAAGTTTTCAGTAACATAAGTAATATTAAAAATCATTCAAAAGCACATCCAAGCCTAGTTATAAATTATAAATACATATGTTTTGTCTTTGTACGAAATACTAATTTAGGTGGAATAGTTGTGAAGCTTGTTCGCCGGCTGGAAACTGCTTTTTCGCGCGCTGAAATTTGTAATCAAATAATGTAATTTTATAATTTTGGCATATATATATAATGTAGGAAAAATTAAATAAAATGAAGAGCAGCGTACACACGCGCAATTTTAACGAAATTAGGAATTGGTGAAGTTGTTGAAATTAAATCATCATGGGAATGCCAGAATTTTCTCTTATACACCACTCACAAAATTGCATAAATTGTGTGCGCGTCGACTCGAATTAAATATTCATTGAAAGTAATATCAACATTGCTCTTTAATTGAGAAATGTTAATATATATATAGATATATATTGCAAATGAATGAAAAATTTACATGCACATTCTAAAATTAATATAATGTTATCATTTTACGCCATAGGTGTATGAATTATTTCCTAATGAATTAATATGTAATATGTAAACGCAAATCAGTCCATTAGGCATATAAGTTTTTAATCAACCTATCAACCTATCGATTTTTCTTTTTAGTTAAAAATTTGTAGCGGCTTATAAAAATGTAAGCATTAGTACTTTTACCTAGTAGTTTTTGCTAAAAAATTATATTATATTACGGGTCAAATATATGGAATATACTAATATAGTTTAACTAATAATAATATAATTTCTTAAAACAGATATAAAGACGACATCTTCGTTATAAATTGTTATGATTATTTCCCGCATAATTGCAAATTTAAAATTCTTTTTGTTTCTTTCTGTTTAAAGTCTAAGCCAAGGCTGATTTTAAAGATAAGCCCAATAAGCGGCGCGGCTTAGTCGCACTAGGGTTAAGTGAAGATTTTTCAATTTTGGTTTTTTTGTATATGCGACTGCAGTAAAAAATTCTATATTTAATTAAAAATTTGCATTTTTTTTTCGTCTTGTAAATTTAATTAATTGTGGAATTTTTAGAATATAGTGTATTTTAAGCCAAGCCCTTCAATGTCAAGCAAAACATTTGATTTACTTAGGGAAAGAATTTAATCATTTTGTATTTCCAGCTTTAGTTGTTAAAAGTTTAAGATTATGTCTAAACATTAACATTAAATTACAGGGGTGGACTAAAACTCTGCCAAAACACGTCTAAATTTACCATTAAAAAACTCAAAATGTATGAAATTTATTACTATTAAAGAGATTTTTTAAATTCAGAATTTAAGATGATAATAACATTGGAATAACATGCTAAAAATGTTAAGGATTTTGATTTTTGTACGTTTAAATATTAAAATGTTTATTTTTGAGGAAATTGAAATAGTAATTTTAGGTTACAAAAGGGATTATGTTTAAATATTAATAGATAATAAATTATAACATTGAGTATAAATCCAGTAAAATGCCAAATTTCATAATGCATTACAGTAAAATTATAAATTATTATTATATCTGCTTGAATTAGACCTAAAGTATTTTCACACAATACCTCAGGCATAGTGGACTTTTAAAAAATATTCTATAAACTGATGATGATTATAAATTGAAACTTATCTATATTGTTTAACAAAAATTTAATTTAGAGTATAGAATCTAAATTGTAACTAAATATACCAAATACAAAAATAAACCGTAAAGATGACAAAAACGCAGTGCTTGGTGTTTGCAAGTAGTTATTAAAAACTTAAGATTATCTAGGAAAAATATAACTTATAATATTGGATGAAAATTCTGGTAAAAACAATGAAATTTTTGTCAGAAGTTAAAACTTGCTACAAATTTAACATTATGTTTAAGTGTTACTAAAAAATGTCGACATTTTCTAATCAGATTTGTGAAAAAATAGAAATGATTGATTATAATGAGCCTACACTTAGGTAGTTCAGTTAAGAGCAAAAAATATTTGCTATTTTAACTAAAAACTCTGACTTTTAAATGAATCGGCCATAAACCGTAGTAATTCTGCAATTAATATTTGTCCTGTAAATATATAAAATAAATTACGATGTAATTAAGCGGGAAAAAAATGTATTTTAAAGGTGTATAATATTTAATTTCCTTATTGCTATGGCGCGTATGTGTGCGAATAACACTGCGGGTTTTTCCAGGTCGATTTCCATTAGAAACAGCTGGTGTTTGCAACCACACATGTATAAACTCGTAACCATGATCCATTACCTTACTTCCTTCCAAGTTGAATCCGATTATAAATGTTATAATATTTCAATAACGCCATACGCGAACGGGCGAGTGCGCGCGCGCCAACTAATAAACAAGCGCGTGCAACAGCAAAAAACCGACAAGAAATTAGAACGAATGTCTTAAATAAACACATAAAGTACCGGCAAATTAATGGATCATGTAAGATTTTCAGCTGCATGCGATGTGAGGCCGGCTTATAGAATAATATTAAAAGGGGGGCGTTCGAATCAATAACAATATAAATATTTTAACATGCAGGCTATATGAATATTTAACTTGTGCAATCGTGGTTGAAACATTATTTTGCTATTATCGTATTGATGATATTGAATATGGATGTCATTTTATGCATTTAATCTCATATTCAATACGCTTTTTCATTACCCGCTGCTTACCCAAACAAACAACACGATGAGCATATGCAACCTTGTTTTCCACAAAATAAATCCACATATCTACTCGTACTATTACCTATATTTATAAACAGAGTATTGCAGTGCTTCTCAAACACAATTCCATTAAATTCGTGAATTATGTCGTCACAACATAAATGCTAAACTCAATACAAATATTTATATATTTATGTTGATTTATTCACTTTTCTATACAGACTATATTTTATTTCTTGTTTAAAGACAAAAAGTTGATTAGGTTGTATTTAGAAGATTACATTATGTAGATATAACATATTATACACACTATGTCCAAAATGTTTATTACGATAAGAGGTGATTGGGACGCTGCTTTTGTGCATTGTGTGCATTAATTAAGCCATAGTACACATAGTGAATCGACTAGCATCAAGACTAAAAGCAGAAAAGGCAGTTAGAGATGTGCTCAAACTTAAGTTATCTGTGAAATACCAACATTTTTCGTGCTGCCTTAAGACCCAGTAAATTTCTAACTACTTCTACTTTTAGTCTCGATGTTAGTCGCTTCAATATGGTGACACACTTAGGCAGCGCACATTATGCGGTATCAAACACCGAGTAAGAAACTTCTGTTATGTAGCAAGCAGCGCAATAAAGATTTGGCACTGCAAAGCTGACTTAAGAGTACTACCGCCTCCACAATATCTTTGCTTGATGTCTCACACTTCACTATGTGCGCAGCTATATTGTGGAGCGACGAGTAGAGCGAATAAAAGGTGAAAAGGTGAAAAGAACAGTTAGAAATGTGCTTAATATTAAGTTAGCTTTGAATTGTCCAAATTTATTGTCCTACCTAAGACCGAGAATATCACTAACTACCCATTCTACGTTTAGTTTCGATGCAAGTCGCTTCACAATATGAGCAACCAAAGCATCGAGCATAATTCGTTAGAGATGTAGACAATTTTGAGCCAGTTTCGAAGTGCCCATATTACAATATTATTGGTCGCGTCTCAAGACCGAGCACATCTCCAACTATCCCTTCCATGTACCAAAACATTTATACTCGAAGCTTGTCGCTTCACTATGTGGACACCCTTAATATATTTCTAAAGGAAAAGAACTATCAAAAATTGCCATATTATATGAAATGATATTCAATGATAGATGTATTTATTTTAATTAATATATTTCAATTAAATTCAAAAAATAATAACTGCATGACAGAGTTAAAAATTTTAATCTATCGATTTATAACCCTATGACGATTTATTTTATATACATATATATATATATATATATATATGTTTATATAAAAACAATTTTAATGCAAACGCTATGGAAAATTAATATGAATATTTAACGCGCCAACTAAGTACATATAATCGCATTTTAAATCTAAATACGCAGAAATATGTATAACATTAGAATATTTTTAATGGCCAATAATTTACTACCTACTTGTTTGCCATGTAATCAATTTTTAAGTATCAACAACGTTTTAAATTACCCTTTCGAGAATTGTAACAATTTGATATTGCGCCATCATTATTATGAAATTACAGAATATAAATAAATCATTTCATTCGCACATTGATTTTTTCCCATACGAGGCTAGGTAAATAAACAAAAGTTTTAGTGCACGTTATGTTTTGAAAAATATTTGCATATTTAGGGGCATAAATTACGTTGATACATAAAACAACAGACAGCAGCAGCAACAACAACAACAACAACATGAAAAAAGATAAATGTTGAAACAGTGTTGCTTGTAGTAATTAAATTGGTCGTTTTGAAAATTACACTTAAAATCACATCCAGATGTACAAATCTCGATTGCAATAAAATTTATTACGCTAAAAACACAAACAGCATTTTCATAAAATTTATTTATATATAAATGTGTGAGAGGGGGCAATAAAGAGCATTTAATTAGTTTTATGTTACAATTTTTTATTGATACACAAATTGCTTATTATTGTTCGCTGCTCGAATTTGCTAGAAATTTTATTACGCTTTTTTTTCTCGCTCGTTCGACGTCGTCGTTTATTTTATTTTTTCTCTGTTCGGTGTATGTTCGTGTTGTAAAAGGGGGATCGATTTGGTTACAAGTTGCAGATGTGTCAATCGTAACTTATTCTTGGTTGATTGGTCATCAAAGTCCGCCTTTTCTACGTATACACTTTTCCGGAAAAGTTATAGAGATTGCCAGCTTTGCAGGATATAAAACACAAATTAAGTTTTTTTTCTTCTTTCTTTCTTCTTACTTTAGAATACTCGATTGTTGTACAATACAATCAAAATTCTAAACTACCTTATTTTATTAAATATTTGCGTTTCGTTGTGTCGTACAGAAAATGCGTGTACTGAATATCCAATCAATATTTCATGTACCTTGGTATATTTTTTTAACTATAAAATAATTAATTTTTTGTAAAGCTTTTAACGCATACTACTTCAATAAAGTGCTTTTACGATCGACTTTAATATTTTATAAAACACAAATTCCGTGTTTTATACTTAATCAATTACATCTTTAGCGAGCTTTATATGCAAACTTATTTTTTTATGCGAAAACGTTGTGCATTATACGTACTAATTTAGTCATTTGTAAAATTAAACAAGTAATTTGTCTTTTTTTTACCTTCAGTTAATTTAAATAATGACGACAACAACGAGGCAAATGGCTTTATTTGTATGGAATTGCCAATGTAAATTCCACTTTTTGCAATAATAGAGATTTAGAAGTTAATTTGACTTTGCACGGATCCATTCATCAAATATGTATGAAATCATAAATTTGCTAATAAAAGGTGGAAATTACGTGTTTGTACTGCCAAGCGCGCGCATACGGATGAGGAGAGAAAAAAGATGGGAACCGAATTTGTTTAACACATAAATTTGTTAATGAATTAAAAATTAAATATTTATAATTTGCGCTTCCAATCAAACGAGAAAGAGAAAAATAAGGTGCATAAATGATTCACATTAAACGATTTTTTCGGAGTGATATGTGGGTTAAAGTAAACTAAAATTGCATAGTGGAAAATATTTATGTGTTAAAATATGTAACATTATTAAGCAATTTTCTAAAGTGAATATCTTACATAATAAGCTAGTTTGTATTCAAAGTTCGTACATATACGAAAGCATGATGGCAACATGTGGCCAGCTTTTCTAAGCTTTAAAGAAATAATACTAAAATACATCATGAGCGGCTTGTGGGGGCGGAGGTGGCTGTGCAGTTGCTTTTATTAAACCGAAAACCACACAGATTTTCATTTCTCGTCTTACACTAATTAATATTTGTCGTGCTTTATACAATTTTCTGTGTGCCCCTATTTTAATTTTTCGCTACTTCGTATGTTCAAACATTGGTGCGCATTGAGTCAACAGGTTCTCTCTTCTGCTGGTATAATTTCTTTCATTATACCTCGCTCTCCTTTTTTTTTATTTCGACCACAAAGTAATGTTTAATCGCCTTAGGAAAAAGCGCTTTTTAGTTAATTTTACCTACCGTGTATAAAATTAAATTTATTCCTTTTGTAAATCAAATGCGAATTTTGTTGCAATACAATTAGAATAAAAAATACTTTTAAATTAATTAATAATTGTTAAATTGCTTTATTTGAATGTGCGATGCGAGCGCAGCACTTGCGCTCGCAGTTTTCTATAAATTTAATAAAAGCAACAAAGCAAACAAACTTTTTAAATTAAATATAATCGACTATATACCAGAAATGATTCAAATCTAAAACTTTTCGCGCATATTTTTAGTCTTGGCAAGCGAGTTCTTGCAGATTTTTTTCGCACAATTGTTGGACACTAATCGAAAACAAACAACGTAAAAATAATATGATTATTAATAAATCGCTTTTCTCTTGTTTTGAAAAATAAGTCATGACAAAATGTATTTTTGCTTTTATCCGACTTGCATTTTTAAAACGTTCTAAATATTGCTAAGTGGTTTTTCTACACGTATTACGTATAAAAATGTTCGTTCTTTGTGAAACATAATAAATATTAATCATATTTTACCGGCTTTAAATGCTCTAAGATTACGTTATAAATAAAAATAAGTAAACTTTTGCTTTATTCATTATATTTAGTATATGTCTTTATAACAACTTGCAGGCTGGAATAATAATGTTCATAAAAATATTACAGAATAAAATAAAGAATTTATATTCAATGAATTAACATATACAAGGTGTTCTAAACTATTTAACTGCAGTGAATTATTTGTTTTACGTTTTACATTGTTAGATGCTCCAAAGCTCGGCTTTTCGAACATTAATGATTATTTTTCTTTCCTCGATGGAAACGTATTACATTTGAGGCTGTCAGCGCCAAATTGGCCTGAACCGCAAATTGTCGATTTTCTGTTTCGTGTTTAACAAATGCCTGAAATAGTAGATATTGTGCATAACGATATAAACCATATTTAGGATTTCAACCGTCAATATATTCATAATGATGCAAATAATGCTTAATTGTACATACATATGTTCACTACTAGTGGAGGAAAACCAAAAATCGCCTACCGAATAGAAATTAATAGAAATTATTCAAAAAATGATAAATTGTTACTTTTAAACAAATGTGATACATTTTGTCAAAAAATGCGTAAAATTTAAAATGGCCTAATCCATGAAATCATTTTCGTAAATTAAGTTTTTTGCTTAGCTTATTTGGGATCTTTAATTATAGAAACACAAAAAAATGATTTATTAGACAAATTTTGCTATTGCATTTTTTCAAAACAACTAATATTTTGGCGACAGCTTCACTTTATGCAATCATTGAGAGAATGCAAATTAGTCATCCCTACTCAAATATTTGAGTGCTTCCAATTTGAAAAAACGTAAAATGGCACATGCTAAATATAAAACATTCCGAATATGCTTCCTGTTAGCTGTAAAATCTTAAGATTGCTGTTGTTTACAATTCCTAAAACACCCCAATAATATGTTCGGCAGTCCATGTTCCGTAGGTGTCATGTTTG
>JARJDW010007776.1:0-32058 GCA_030264715.1 Adinopsis sp. GC000173 | reverse complement strand
TTTGTGTGAAGAAAATATAAGAAAAAGTTTATAAATAACGAAATTATAAACATTCAAAATTTATTAAAAATTATAGAAAAAAGGTGCTGGGAGAAAAGGTGCTAACTTAACGCCGGTAACTTAAATCCTAGTTGCTTGTTCCATTTAGCAATCTAAACGAATTATTAAAATAACTTATTTTCACAATTAAACCTTTACATGGTTGGTCTTTGATAGTCCGTATACGAACTTTTATATTTAGACATAAACTCTTAGTTAATTATTAAAAATAGTTACATTTATTATAGATATATTTATACAAACAAATATCGTATTCATTTAGAGATATTTTTATCCTAGTTTATATTTATTACTGGGTAATTTTTTAAGTAGTTTTAACTACAGCTTTATTATAATTGTAATTATTTGGCACTCAACATATGCAATATAAAAATAGAATATTTTATCACTTTTAAATAATTATGCTGTCACTGCTTGGCAAACTATAGTAATATAAGAATATACAAAAGAAAAAAAAATTGTTTATTTACTCAGGCTTTAAGATTTTCTTTTTATATTCCCACTTTATCCCGTTATATGATATCTATTACCTTAAACCATTTTCGATGATTAATTTACCAATTATATGCATTATAATTAATTAAAACGTGGCACAATTGTTATTATACATATATACTTTGATACCTAGATTTTATTTCTTCGTACCAAGCTGATTGGAAAACCATCGGAACGCTTTAACGTCACCTCTGCAGATGTTTTATACTTGCTTTCAGGAATGGTCGATATTACTCTAAATTTTCTCAGAATTATAGCGAGGGTTACTTTCATCAGCTGCATCGCATAGCGAGGTCCTAGAAATCATATTATATATAAAAATTTACAATAACGTTCAATTAATACCTATGCAAGTGCGAGAACCAGCTGAAAATGGAATGAACGCATATGGACTTCTCTCGCGAACGCGTTCCGGTGCAAAATTATCGGGATTGAATTGATGTGGATTCGGATAGACCGTCTCATCACGATGAATCAGCATAAGTATAAGTGCAATAGAACACCCTTTTGGTATTGTATAATTTTCTATAAAACAAAAATTAAATATTAGAAATTTTAAATAATTTCAACTTTATAATTAGATTAGGTACTCATATATCGCCAAATCATTCAAAACTTAAACTTACTCAATTAAAGTGTACATAAAAGTGAATAACAGTCACTAATGACTAGTTATAACTAAATTGTTTTCAGACTATCTATTCAAATTACATAGTGATTGGTGTGTTAATAGAAATTATTTGAATACTCTCTGCCTAATCATAAATCTATTAGTTCATAGGCTAACAAAGTAAATAATGTTTGGATTAAATGCAAAACTTGATGTTCTGGAAACCTTTGATTCATTTGCGTTTATTCGAATAAAGACTTTGGCTTGTTCGGCGACCAATCATCTTTTTTCAAAAACCATTATGTTATTTATAGTGTGATAACTTGACTCCCCAAACTATTGAATAACTCTTGCAATTTTTGTAATTATTTGGCCCCTAACCGTCTAAAGGAATATCATCCGTAGCAGTTTTGCCGATGAGAGGCGCTGGTGGGTAAAGTCTCCATGTCTCTTGTATGACTTGTTCAAGATATTGCAGCGATTTGCAGTCATCGTATGATATAAGGCGATCCGAATCGAAAACGCTGGTAATTTCTTCATAAACTTTATTCTAAAAAAATGAAAAACACCCATTCATATTATCATATCTGAAGGGAAATAAAACGTAAATGTCTTGATTACAAACAAAGTCAAAATTGAAGTATTCACATAACGTAGAAATGTTTTTATTATGATCATTGTAATTTTATATTTTGAATATATTCTACATTATTTTTACTTTCAATGTTTACAATGAAGAACGATACTCTCTCCAGCACTCAATTTTAAAATCACCTGGTAAATTAATAAAAACTTACTTACTTGTATATCCTGATATAGTCCTAATAAACATAGACAGAAACTAAGTGAGACCGTTATAGTATCCTGTCCCTAAAAAACAATTATTTTAAATCAAAAATGAACTTCAACAATCATTCCTTACTCCAAACAATAATGTATTCAACTCGTCTCGAATTTCTTGGATTGTAAAACCATTACCATGCTCATCAGTAGTTCGCAAAAAATTATCGAGAAACATCGGTCTTTGGTTCTCATCATTTTGCTCTCCACGATCGATAACTGCTTTACGTTCAGAAATGACTCGATCGCCGAACGAATATAGCTTATTCACATATTTGCTTTGCATCTGTTTCAATTTTGACCAATTAAATATGAAGTCTGGACGAAGCCATACTTTACTGGTCCGCATTAACATAGTTCGTGTAAGACTAAAAACCAGAGTTATTATAATAAATAAACTACACTAAATTGTCAATAATACATTTCGATTATGTGTGTATATTCATTTAGCTTCATTCCCATCGTCTCCTCGGTAACACCTATGGATGTTTCTGCAATGTTTCAGACAACCACTCAGTATCCAACTATAGCTCTTCTTGCAATCTATAAGTTTAATGTACATATATCAAGCGTCCTAGCTGTATTACACGTAAACTTATAGATTGCAACAAGAGCTTAGCTTTGTTGTTTTATTTTATAGTGGCCGATTAGAGGTATTTTTACCTTATATAAAAAATATAAAACCTATAAACTTAAAGTATATAAAATGGATAAGTACATAAAACTGTACTCTGTCTGATAATAGGTTACTACATTTTACATTAAATTTCAATGATTTATAAATTATTGTACTTATCATATTTTTTGTTAAAAGCTCAAATAAAAAATGCAATAAAATGCATAACTGACTTTTTTAAATCTGTTTACCGAGCAATGCACGCATGGTGATAGATACAATGTGCGGATATACATCAAATTCATCTCCATCCAGCTTATCTTCCAATTGCAATGTTTCCTGTTCCGCGTACTTATTGAACGCTGCCATAAATTGTTTCAGATTGGATGGTTGGAAGGAAGGTGCTATCATTTTCTTATGCTTCTTAAATTTCGTGCCTGAAATTTTACAAGCACCAAAAGTTAGCCGCATTAAATACAAACTAGTTCTCTCTCTATTTCAAAATATAGTATTCAATTACGGTATTATTTTTAAATGTTTCGAACTGTACATATGCTAGATGTAAATTGAAGCGCTTATTGCAAATAAGTAAATCAGATATTTTATCCCTAAATATCACTTTTATTTTAATTTAAAATTTTGCCCACATTTAAATGATATTGCTAAGTGGTTTTCATATGGTAATTTCTAACTAATAGTTAAAATTATTATAATTCTTTGCTTTAAATGTTCATATATAGATTCGAATAACAAAAATATGTGTCAAAACATTAAGAAGGACATAAACCAGTCTGTTGTTACAGCTGGCAGTTAAATTCAGAAAACCATTTTGAATCTATTCTATCTATACTACATCGCTCTTACAATTACAAACTTTTTATATAAATGTATGTTATTGTATATTTTAAGACGGAAGAAGTACTCTTCTAAAGATGACATGTTCAAATATTAGTATACCATTCAATATTATATAGAATTGGTATGTAATGAATTTAATATTTACATATGATCAGTACTTTTTTAGCACTAAAATATTATTTAATTTGTAATGACCATGAAAAATTTATGAATCTTAAATGTTCAAAATGTTGATAAATATACTATTATGCAATAATGCAATGTCAACTAAAATTTTTCTTATTTATTTATCTAGTGCCCATTTATATGTATTTTATTGTTTTGCGACAACATCCGACAACCATCAAGTAATATTACACACAGTTTCACTATCGAACTTTGTATAACTTATATTGTCTTTTGAAAGAAATAAGCAGATTTTGTATTGTATGTAATTAGGTATTATAATCTCAAAATATTTTAGATACAACTTTGAACTTTTAATACCTAAACTTCTGAGCTTTATGTAGTGTAGATAAATTTTAATAACATTTTGAAGCAACTAGAAAATTATGATAATTTAATATTCAAAATATTATTATTAAAAATTGACACGCGTTGACACGCAATATTTAAAAATAAAACACATGTTTCTTCAATTTCCACCGTTTTTCTTAATTTTAAACTCAATATTTTTAACAAAATGGAAAACTTTCTAATTTCCGTATTTAAAACAAGATGTAATTTCTGGAATATTCTCTATTTGCCTATATTTAATATAAATATTTAGAATGTCTTAAGAAAATGTTAAAGTTATAGACAGGTTAATGTTTTTAAAAAAGTACGATGTATCAAAATTTACTTTCTAAAAAACAATTAAACACTTGATTTTTTCATATTTTCTAGTATTTTATTGGAAAAAATAAATATATATTTTCTAAAATGCTAATAAATTTTAAAAATTAAATGATATATATTTTAAAATAAATAGTTTTCCTACCTTCACTAATAAGAATACTATCGCCTAGCCACTCTTTGAAAAACCTATACTCGTCAGCCTTCTTCGTGCATCGCGACCGCAACACCACACCAGCATCCTTGTGATTGAACACGGCGAGAACCAGCTTGGGCCCAAGCCATAGGGCTGCCATACGTTTATACTTTATGCTGATACCATACAGGCGCTGAAACACCTCTATCCAGGTCGGTTACTAGCCCGTAAACTGGCTTACCTGCCTCACTTTGCGGCGATCCAACAAAAACCAGAGCGTTCCCAATGAGGAATTTGGGCCGAGGGCCCGGTAGACGCACATTGCGACGAGGGAGGCACGCGAAGAGCACGCACAGCCAGATGAACGCCAGAACGATATACATGATGAATTACGGCGGCTAAATATTGAGGTGGTGTTTTATGCACGTTGGCACAAGGTTATAGCGGGCTGAATAGCTGGAGAACGCGACGTGATGACAGAAAAGCATCTAATAGTTGTAATTAGGAGAAATTACATTAACACCGATTAGTCAATAATAAAGTGTGCTTTGTTCTCACTTAATCTTTCAATATGTTTCAACTCACTTTTAATTCTTTTTTAAATTTTATGAAGCAAAATAAATTTATTTTCCTTTTCTGTTTTTTCAACAGTGCTATTTAACTATTTTTCTTTTCAAATGGACCTTATGGCAATAAAGAAGACTGCATAAACAATACTAATTTAATTTTTCTGCGAAAAGGAAGTATAATTTTTCTGCGAAAAGGAAGTATAATTTTTGGAGTATATACAATATTACACTAAAAATACGAAGATAAAATGAAAACAAGGTAAATGTACTGGAAAGTGCCATAGATGGATCAAAAACTTCAATTTTTTCAGGTGCGACAAAAAACTGTTCCATAATTATACATTATCTATTATTATAAGCTTAAGCTAGACTAAGGTTATCCAGCGTAGAAATAGGTACTAATATTAATTTTATCAATAGGACATTAATGTGCCATCTATACTTGAATTTACCTTATTTTACCCCTGAAAAGAATAACTCTAAACTTAATTTAATTATAGTCGACGAAAAGTAACTCTTGCGACTCAGGCCATAAAAGAGGCTGTTTTTTAAGTAATTTGCATAAAGTGGTATACTCAGACGTTTTCTCTCTATTTTACCTGTACCTCTCTATTGTACATATCTATGCAAATTCCCTACAAGAAAAACTAGCCTAAGTTTATGACCCCAGCTGTTAGTGGATGAAAAATGACTTTTTCAGCTTAAGGTATTAACTTATGAATACAGCAATACCTAATTCTTACAAACTCGAACAACCCATCTTCATGATGCAAACTGCAAGAGTTACTTTTCGTTGACTATAGAATATTTAGGGTATACCATATATAGAATATTGAAACAAAGGTCTTTACATAAATTCAGCTTGTTTACATTTTTTACAAAGTTTAGAAGTTTTTCGGCTATAATTTTAGGACGAAATGCAACTTTCATTTAATGATTTTGTTTTGGATTTCTTATTTGCTGAAATGTAATATAACTAGTTTAATTTTATTGTTTCATTTAAAACCGTTCAGTACATACAGCTTAGTCTATTAGTTTATAGTGTTCAATTTAGCTAAATATTCTGCAAGCGTACTCTCGAAAACAAATAAAGCTAAACAGTTTCGGAAACTGCAACAGAAATTCATCGTAGAAAGTTGTTATAAAAAAATTAGATAAATAATTATTATAAGTATATTCACTATCGTAGGAAGTCTAGATATATTTTGTGCAATTTAATTATTTACGGTAGTAACTTATATTCATAAATTATCGTTGGAGCCGTGTTAAAATATTAAAAACATAATAATAAATCACTTTTAAATAGAATGCTTTAGTGACCTAATCAAGAAGTGACTATTTAATAATGAGACAAAAGCATTTTTGGCAGTTTTACATTTAAAATTTGCATAATAAAAGTTTATAATTTAAGTGTATTAAACCTATCAAATCTACCTACCTATACTCGTTAAGTTAATTAAAGAAATAACATAAAGTATTAATTTAATATCTCATACACAATTTATAAACAATTTGCTAATAAATTTTGACCTCCTAGGTAATCATAAGGACAATTATTATGACAAAAATATTTATTTTTGTTCTTGTTGGTTTATTTATTATTTATTTGCATGTCTGCAGTTCATTCTCTTGAATTTATTTACTTTTAATAAAGTGTTTGGTGGTTTTGAATGTTTGAAATGAATTATTCTTTTTTACATATGGGAAAAACTGTTTCACATAAAAAGTTATTCAAATTCTGGAATGAACTATAGGTATATACGAAGCTTTTCTGAAATGATAATGTTCATTCTTGTCTGCCTTCTTTTCGTTGTAGTACATTGTAATAGACATAGAGGCGTCGAAGCCGGATTTGCATATAAAACGGTTACACAATGTAAATTGCACATTTGTACCGAACTCGAGTGACGAACAAGTAGCTGTTACCGAAATCCTTCTCATTCGAGTACCGTGTTGTACACAAAGCATAACACTCCTTTACAGTATTCATATTGACACATCGATGCTAATGTAATTACTTCAAACTAATTAAATGCGGCTGCGTTCACTGTGTCGCCGTTCTTTGAACAGCACTGATAAAGTGTTCCAGCCTTGGCTACTTCATGTATTTGTAATAATTTGAAGACGGTTTTTAGAGACGGTCGTTCTCATAAAACATTCTTAGTAACATTAATGTCTTTAGTGCAACTTACATTAGCGTTTTTGGTACATTAAAAAATCACATCTTATTATATAATATTTATATATTATCCAATGTATAGTTTCCAGTCTTCTTAGAAATTTAAAAATTGTTTAAATTCACATTTAAACAATTTAATATCTATTGGCATATAGGTAATATATTTGTAATTATTTAAAGATGTTGTTCTCATAAAACATTCGTAGCAACATTAATATCTTTAGTGCAACTTATATTATCGTTTTTATATTTCTTGGTACATTAAAAAATCACATTTTCTTATATAATATTTATATATTACCTATTGTATATTTTCCTAACTTCTTAGAAACTTGGAAAATGTTTAAATTCAAATTTAAACAATTTAATATCTATTCACATATAGATAACATATTTGTAATAATTTGAAGTCGGTTTTTTTCTCATAAAACATTCGTAGCAACATAGATTAGATTATCGTTTTTATATATTTGGGTACATTAAATAATCACATCTTCTTATTTAATATTTATATATTACCTATTGTGTATATTTTTCAGTCTTCTTAGAAACTTAGAAAATATTTAAATTCAAATATAAACAATTTAATATCTATTCACGTGTAGATAATACATATATTTGTAATAATTTGAAGACGGTGTTTAAGATCTTTTCATAAAACATTCTTAGCAACATTAATATCTTTAATACAGCTTACATTGGCGTTTTTATATTTCCTTGTAAATACATACATACATAAAAAAATCACATCTTTCTTTATAATATTTATATATTATCAATTTCCAGTCTTCTTAGAAATTTAAAACAATATTTAAACGAAGATTTTAAACAATTCAATATCTATTGACATATGGATAATATGATATGTCGTATATGTCGTACGCAAAGTTATTATTGTAGGTAGCAATAATTTTGATAAGCTTTGAACGATCTTGACCAAATCTAAACCTATTGTATATTTTTCAGTCTTCTTTGAAACTTAAAAAATGTTTAAATGAAGATTTTAAACAGTATATCTATTAAAATATAAATAATATAATATATCTTTGACTCAAAAGTGCGTGTTATATATCGAACGGTCATCATATTATTTGCCACCACTTGAAAAGCAAAGTTATTATTGTGAGTAGCAATAATTTTGGTTCGCTTTGAATTATTAAAAAACAAGTAAATTGCATAAAAACCAATAAATATTGTACAGCTCGATAACACTATAATGTTATGTAATTATTTTACCACAAGTTTTAGCTCTCAACGCATAAAACGCAATTTTAAAAACGAACATTTTTTTGGTTAGAGCGTCCCTTTATAAGCTGGGTTTCAGTCTAATTGATAAAGTTACTAATTATTGCACTATTACTTAATTTATTGCAGTAGAATCTGCTAAAATAAATCACATTTAACCAGTTAATTATTGCATGATAACATACATAATTAGTTTCGCAGTTGAATCTTCAATTCCTAGTATGATTGCTGACAATTATTAGATAGAAGGAAGCACGCTAATAGTTTGTTTTGTTAGTAGTGGTAACAATTAACATAAAATATCATCAACAAATATTATAACTAAAGTGAAAACATTTCATATTGCGTAAAATAAAGAGGAGAAATCTGGAGCTAAGAACAAAATAATTCCCACTTAGGTAACAATGATGCTGCGTATTTAAAAAGTCTATAAACGCTTTTAAGGCACTTACTGAAATTCATATTTAATTTCAACTATTAATTTATAGTAAAGATAAATAAGTTTTTTAAAAAAATATTTATTAATATATTTCAACCGACTTGGTTATAGTCATGAGCAAGATTAATTGTGGCAAAAAATATAAGTAAACAATAACAAAGATTTATTTTATTTACAATTATAAACTTGCAACTTATATTATATTTTACTCCTACCACATTAAATGTATATGCAATTTGATTTTATTAAGTAGCTACTTTAAAAAATACTAGTCATATTTTTACCGTACACTTGCTAGCACGAGATGAAGTTGGGAAACACTGAATTGCACTACATGATAAAATAACAAATTTATAATCGATAAATAATGAAGTGGATTTTATAAAAATGTTTGATTGTTATACTATACAATGAATGCCATTTTCTAGACAATAATTAGATAAATAAATCTTACAACCATTACTAAATCCCATCGTATAAATTTCGTAGTGTTTGCTTTGCGACTGTGTTGCAACGGACACACTCCACGTATATGCTCTCGACTGAAACAAGAAGGTTGACGATGAGTGTATGTTCAATCCTATAATAATGTTTAAATTTTGTCGACTTATTGCATTTCGGTATAATTTGTATGTAAGTTTTTGTGGAAAATTTCCTCACAAAATGAAACAAAAGTGATGGAAATGTTATTTAGTAACTGAGAGTGCTTACATGTTTTGATTTTATTTCGTAAAATCTCTTGAGATAGAAAAATACACATTTTTTAAATTATGTTTTAAATTATTAAAATTTGATTGATTGTTATATGTATTAGTAATACTTTGTTAATTGAAGTATAAACACTTAAATTTAAAAAAACAATAGGAATATGTTACACTGTTGCACTACATTATAGCCATCATCTACATTTAAAATTGAAATTAAAATAATTAACAATTATTAAAAGCAAGCTACTTAAATCGAAAATGGTCTTAGGACACTTTCTAAATAAACGGTTCATTTACTTCTATTAGATGCTTAGCTTTAAAATAAAACGTGTCACGATGCTTTTGAAAATCTGAATCAAAGTTTCGAGAATTGTCTTAGTCTGCTTTTCTATGAGACACACTGTGTTGTAAGATATATACCAGAAAAAGGATCAAATTTAGGACTTCGATAATGATTTTTTAAATCAGGAACACAAATTACTTAAGATCGATAGCAAACTTTCACGCAGTAAAGATGCTGTCGCTATGTACATAATTGACATTGAATGATATCTCACATTAAAAACGATTCCCTTAAATTATGCCTCATTTGACATTGTGTTCTAAAAGTGTCCCAAATTAATCACTGCAATACAAAATGTTTACTTTACAAAAGATTGCTCTTGTTTCTTTATAATAGTAAATAAACAAAGTAACCTTTTTATCACTTCATCACATTAAGTAAAAGAATTATAAATACGTGTTAATTATCGGTGACCATATATAATATTTAAATTCGACGACTCTCAGTGCAGTTCCAATAGCTTTAAATGGTACTAGATTTTATGATCTAGCACGGGTATTTATTGAAATAAATTGCTACCTAATACATAATTATAAATAATATATGTAGTCAGCGAAAATTCGAATTTTAATAGTTTTTGAGCACGTTTTCAATGACGCTTAATAATTTAAATCAAATTTAATGTACTCTGATGCACTCTATGGTGTAAAACGGCAACTAACTGAGTCAACATGTACGCGCTCTGTGAGCGCTTGGTTGAACTACTACAAATGGTGGTCAAAAAAATGTTTTTAATCAAATAAAACTAAGTGGCATTACAAGTTTATACTATAAATAAAGTAATTGGCTGAAATGTAATGCAGTAAATAAAATAAATATTAATTCACTGACAATTGATGTCAATTGATGTATCAAAGATGACCTCTACTGTAATTTTTAAGTATTAGCCACACGAACGTTTTATTCCAGTGTTTATTTATAATCAATTTACATATTAATTCTGAATCGAATTGTGCCCGATAATCAAGCCCAGATGAAAGTGGAAATGGAAGATATCGACTATTTGACAATTTGCGATTCAGTCGTAAGTTGGAAACTCATTTATTTGTTGTTGAATGAAACATAACCTCAAAATGTGTTGCAGTCGTCGCTGGTGGAAGGATGCAGGCTGCCGGTTCACATGACCGGCACGGACGATTGGCGTAATCACAACACATAGATTAGTCATTGTTCAGTGATGTTTACTAACAGCATTCAATTTTTAGCGCTCGCCGAATTGGTCAGTATTAAGGAAGCGAATGGGACGAAGCTCTACTATGTTCACTATGTGGACTGTAAGTGAAAAACCTACTACTTGCTTTGTTTCTACAAAACTATGGAATTGTAAACAGTAGTAATCATGCATGGATTAAGAGTGAAATGTAACCATAGTAATAATGTAAAAGTGATGTAAAATTGCACAATTAAGTAATTGTTATTGAAAGATAGTTAAGTCAAAGAGATTTATAGAAGTAAAAAGGTTTTCAAATTTGTTAATATATAATTGCATGGTAATCGTGTCTTTAAACAACTATCTATCTATCAACAAAATACTAAAACTAATGTAATATTAATTGGAGAAAGAACGATGCAAGATTTCTTCAGTTTTATGAAATATTATTTGATTAGACAGAGTTAAAGTAAATTTTATATCCTTCATGTATCATACTTTATTTTAGTCAAATTCCTTCATTTCTTTACTATTTAATTAATTATAAAACGCTTTGCAGTTAATAAACGTTTGGACGAATGGGTAACAGAGGAGTCATTGGACACACGCAAAGTACACTTTCCACGACGCGACTGTGGAAGCAACACAGGTGGCGTTTCGACGCCAAAGAAACTACAGATCGGCACAGGCGGCCAACAGTCCGTATCACGACCGTCGAGCCCAGTTATAGGCGGTGAATTGGTAAATGGCACAGCTGTATTAGCGGCGCTCCAGAAGCGCATCAACAGTCGAAAGCGGAAAGGCGCATCGCTTGAAAGCGAGGATTCACAGGATGGACCTGCACCTCCCCAACCGCCACGACACACGGGTAGCATGGTAGCAAATCACGATAACATCATCACAAGTATGAAGAATGTAGATATGATCGAATTGGGACGTCATCGAATAAAGCCGTGGTATTTTTCACCTTATCCACAGGTAGACACATTAAGTATTACACTTTTAATTTGCATTGTTTTTTAAATACATTCATTTAAGTTGTTTGCTCAAAATATGAGATGATCCGAAAATGAAGGAAGTTGTTCTTTACCTTCTTGTCAGCAACACGTTATAAAACTACTGTTCCCTTTAAATACTTTTGAATTTAGCTAATGAACAGAACCTTTACTTTTGTTACGCTATTTTGATGTTTGAATGAAAATTTCGGAAGAAACTACATATAGTCGTATAAATATACTTGAATGAATTTAGAAAAGAATTGAAAATTGATTAAAATCGAATTATAATGCAAAAATTTAAAACAACAACTTTATGAGGAAAGCATTTCTTTCCATAATAGTTAAATCTAGATGTTGAATTTATAGCGTAGAGCATTAGTAATTCAAAAAGTATTTAATCATGTTTATTTACACTGTTACCTGAAAATGTAATTTACAACACATGATTTTATAGGAAATGGTTGGCCTACCCTGCATCTATATTTGTGAATTCTGCCTCAAATACCGGAAAAGTCGGAAATGTCTAGAACGCCATCTCGCCAAATGCAACCTGCGACATCCGCCTGGGAACGAAATATATCGGAAAGAGGGTGTATCGTTCTTCGAAATCGATGGCCGGAAAAACAAAAACTATGCACAGAATCTTTGTCTGCTGGCGAAGCTTTTCCTCGATCACAAAACGCTATGCTATGATACTGATCCATTCCTATTTTACGTGATGACTATCTTCGACAGTCGTGGCTTTCACATTGTGGGGTACTTCTCCAAAGAAAAGGAATCGACAGAGGAGTACAATGTGGCGTGTATTCTAACCATGCCACCCTATCAACGAAAAGGATATGGAAAACTATTGATAGAATTTAGTATGAAATCATTTTTTTGAGCTCTGTGCAAATTTTTGAATTGAATTTTAATGCGGTGCTGTTTTTAGGTTACGAATTATCCAAATTTGAAGGAAAGGCTGGATCTCCTGAAAAACCACTTTCGGATTTGGGTCTGCTTTCATACAGAAGTTACTGGGCACAAACAATCATGGAAATATTATTGTCGATGAAGCCAGTGGGTGATAATGAAAAGCCACAAATTACGATAAAGTAATTATAATTCAATTAAATTTTAACTAAAAATTCACTAAAGTTTAATGCACATATTCATTCTGTCAGAAAATTTGATAGAAAATATAGATTTTGTTTTCTTCAAGAGGAGGATAACAAAATGAAATAACATTTTTTTCGATTTAATTTTTCTTAATTCTCTGTAATATAAATTCTTAGTAGTATTCTACTATTAGATTAGATTGCAACTTTGAATTAGAAAAGGTTTTTGCCTCAATTTGAACTAGTATGCGGACAGAGTTTTAGTATTTATGATAATGTCAAACCAAATTAAATATTTAATATTTTTCAGCGAAATCTGCGAATTGACGAGCATTAAAAAAGACGATGTCATTTCAACATTACAAAATCTGAATTTGATTAATTATTATAAGGGCCAGTACATAATTACACTAAACAAGGAGATATTAGATAACCATTGCAAAGCAATGGAAATTCGACTGATTCGCATCGATCCGAAATGTCTGCACTGGACGCCGAAAGATTGGGGCAAACGTGCAAAATGGTGAGAATAAATGTAATTAAATATAATCTAATTTAAAAAATGCAAAATTGTGTTTTTATTTTAAGATATCGTCTAATCATTCCTTCATCTCATCCTTCCTCTCCCATGTTGGGGTTTGCAGCTTTATTATCTTCTTTTAAACGTACTTTTAGCGACAACTTTACATTCACTGGAATTCTGAATTTCTCGCATCGATCCAATTTGAGGGGAAACTGCTCACTCGTTGTTAAATGTGATTGATGAATGGCAATTGTGATGATTGTGGTATATTTCCGTAAATTTTATTGAACGTTTAAATCTTGAATCAAATAATTATAAGAATTTTAATTAACAATGATTTTAATACTATTAAGACTTCAGGGTCTATCTATTTTTATAAATAAACTATTTGAGCCGAAAGGCGTTTATAAGATTATAGCTTTACAATTTAAATTATCGGCACCAGTAAACAAAAGCGTTTACACAAAAAACATCGAAATCATACACTTTTTCTGTTTTAGGTTCGTGAAGAAACGTGGTAATATTCTTTTATGTATTCCACGGAGTAATTACGACTCTTTGATCTCAAATAATTCCAATTATTTGCATAAAATTTACCTGATCTAATATCTCGTCTTAATTTTTTAGTAGCTTTGGGCACTTGTCCCAGCGATGATTTTTAAAGTGGTGCATTACGTGCGATATTTAACGCTAAGGAATAATGAGCCTATACTTATGATACTTATAGTAAATCCTTTAACGAAGTTTCTATAAAAATGTTAAGAGAGGCATTGACATATGCCTTTCCATTAAGAATTGAATATGACACGTGAATAAAATGATTTTCGTGGCGTGATTTTATGAATGGTTTTCAAACAATTTTTGTATTTTCAAATTCCAAGACATAGGCAGCCTAATATCTACTTCGAAGCTGAATTTAACCTCAAAATTCCAAATTTATATATTCCATTTGAAAAAAGTCAAAGAAGCATCTCTTTTTCGTTATTTATATCGTATGACCTCTTAAAGCACACGTCCTTTTAAATATCGTTTTTATGCAAAGTTGCAATCAAAGTACATCACTTTTGAGAAAAAATGAACTGTAATTTAACATAAATAATTAAAAAAAGCAACTCAACATAATAAGTGAACACACTTTATTGTTGCATAAAATCGTAAATAAATTTTAATACTGATTATTTAAAACACACATAAATTATAATAAAGTTGTTAATCCGTATCGCCTTTCTCGTTCACGTATTTCTTCGGGCAGCCGCACCTTTTGCATCGAACAAGCATCGCTGTGGCAAATTCGTCCTCATCCTGTTCTTCCTCGCTCTCGTAACAGGATATCTTTCTCTTGGCATGTGACGCGTGGCGGCGGGCACCCGTTTGCGCTAAAAAGTACTTGCGCTTCAGTATCATCTAAAACAAATCCGATACAAGAAGAAACCAATTTTTTCCAAGAAGTTTCTTATAAATTTTGACAAAATTTTAGCGCGCGTTGAGAAACGTTAATATTTAATTCAGTTTAACGATTCGTCATTTTTGAATTTTTGGAGTTGAAAATTATATGGGGTTTTTAAGTATTTATGGACGGGCGATAGTTCAACGTAAATAAAATGAATTGTGAGTAAGATTTCAACACACTTGTTTACTAATTTATTACCATACAATATGGCACGTACTTATTTGCCCCTTTCAGGGTGATCCCTACAATGATTGTTTAACAAAGTCAAAAGTAAGTATATTTGTTTTTCTTTAAAAAAAAAAATAACTAGATTATTATGTTATATTATATATTATTTTATATATATAGGTAACACACACTCAAAAGGGCATAAAATTGAAGAATTTTAATAAAAACATGGTTGCTATTGTTCTAGGGTGGGCATGAAATTGATCGTAATCTATCGGTGGACCTCCAAGTCATTGAATATTAAAAATATTCAAAAAGGACCGAAATCAAAGGTTAAGAAAAAACAAAATTTAGTAGACTGCCTACCATGATGTAAGACCAACGCTAAAAAGATAAAAACAATTTTAAATAGGGGAGAGAAATAGTGATGGACCACAAAAATTAGATAGAATCAAAAGTGGCCCATAGCATGAAAAAGTTTGCCTGCCCCTGCTATACATTAATGATATTGAGCAAGTATTTGGTTATTGGTAAAAATCCAAAATTTAGTCAAATTTTCACGCGTTTGTTATCAGCTTCTTGCAAGCAAAAGTGTCACATGCTTTCATGTAATTATTGAAAGTTTGATAATTGAAGAAAAAAAAATCAACTAGAATATGATTATAATTTACGTAAAAGAGCACGCTGCCGGCGATTGCAATAATAACAAACGAGCTGCAGATTTTCAGCGTCCCACCGAGCGAAAAATGCTCCTCCTCTTCCGGCTTCACTTGCGTCGGCCAAAGCTCCCACTTGAAATCGTACATAATTAATCATAAATCAATCATTTTGCAATCGCAAGTTGCTTACAAGTCGATCGAGGAGCGTCCGCTCATCCGCTGGCGGCTTCTTCAACTAATTATTCAACCAATCGTTATTTGTTGGGAGTTAAAGCAGTTTCGCTGACTTACCAAACAGCGCAAATAATTAATGACGCTTTCGAACGAGTGCGCTTCGAAATGAAATTGCAAATTTAGTTTAGTCTACATAGTGAATTATATATATCTCGTTTTGCAAGCGGACTAACGTTACGCACCTGTTACTTCCCAGATCGGCATATAGTATGCGTCACACGCGCGCACCAGCAGTGGAAAGATGACTAAAAGCGTATGCATTTGTACAATTGCAGAAATTTTATTGAATCGGCTTTGGCACTTGAAAAATTATTGATTTAGACAACGCATGCTTTGATTATAAATAAAATATGAAGTGTGCATTGAATCCGCATATATAAAAAGAGCAAGTCGCTCGTGCCTCTGCCTCATTCACATCATATCTATCGTGGTTGACTGACGCGACAGAAGCGTTCATTCAGCCATATCGCGCACGCATTTACACATTCGTTTGCACAAAGCGCTTATTCAAATTTATTTTATTATACAATAAATATATTTCTTATTTCTATTAATCTGGATAAATGTACATAATCAAAATTTGATTAACATTTTTTCGAAATTTTTCACATCTTCAAATACTTGTACCTGCTCTACGGGATTGAAAAGGGTGAGTAATTTCATATTATTTAAATATAAAATAAAATTATAGGGTTTATTTTGAAAGTGACCCAAAGTCCATTTTAAAATTTTTGAAAATTATGGTCAATAATTTCGAATTATTTCAATACAAATTGTAAAAGTAAGTCCCTTGAAATATAAAACTTGTTTACGTATATTTTTAATTGCGTTCTTATGTCACTTTCAAAATGAACAGCATGTTAAAATTATATAAATTAATATATTATGATTGGCGTGATAATGTCCGCGTTTCTGCCGGGATCCGAACAAAAGTGGGGCCCTAAACGTGTTCATTATTTTATTAATTCTATGATTTGAAAGGCCCCAAAAACTTCCTAGCGGGCAGGCCTCGCAATTCGACATTACGCTACTGTCAAAAGTGAATAATTTCTATTACTCATATTCCGTTAATATTTTACCGATCTGTTGTAAATTCATTGGCGTAATAGTAGTGCCCGCGTTTCTGCTATCAAAGAAAAAGTGGAGCCCCAAACGTATTCATTATTTTATTTGTTATTTGAAGGACCCCAAAAACATTCTAGCCGGTAAGCTTCACTTTTCAAAATTAAATAATTTCTATTGCTCATATTCCCTTAATGTTTTACCAGTTGATTTTGCAATTCTGTGATTTGAAGGGCCCCAAAGACTTCCTAGCGGGAGGCCCCACTTTTTGTCATTAAACGCTACTGTCAAAATTGAATAATTTTTATTTGCGGTCTTACGTCACTTTCAAAATAAACAGCAAATTGAAATTATATAAATTAATATATTATAAATTCATTGGCGTAATAGTAATGTTCGCGTTTTTGTCGGGCTGCGAACAAAAGTTGGCTCCCAAATGTATTTATTATTTCAATTGTGATTTGAATGACCCCAAAAACATCATAGCAGGCAACTCTACGTTTTGTCATTAGGCTACTGTCAAAATTTAATAATTTCTAGTGATCATATTCCCTTCATGTTTTACGGGTCAGTTTTGCAATTAATTTCTATTGCTCATATTCCCTTAATGTTTTACCAGTTGATTTTGCAATTCTGTGATTTGAAGCGGCCCCAAAAACTTCCTAGCGAGAGGCCCCACATTTTTGCCATTATACGCTAAAATCAAAATTGAATCATTTTTATTACACATCTTCGCTCAATGTTACCGGTCGATTTCTCAATTGTGATTTAAAGAGGCCCAAAAATTTTCTAGCTGGTAAGCCCCACTTTTCGTCATTACGTTATCAAAACTGATTAATTTCAATTACGCATATTCCCTCAATGTTGTTTTACCGGCTGATTTTTCCCTTTCCAGTTCCCATACGTCATAATAACTCGTATGGGAAAAATGTCATTTGGTTTTTTGCATTAGCCATTTATTATTAACGCTAACAATTTTATTCAATAAATGAGTTGAGTTAAGATATGCTCGAACCTTAGGACAGCTTCATAAAGTTGAGGCACTCAAAATCTGGCTTATGATTGAGCACATCTCCAACTGTTCTACTTCTGGTCCCGCTAAAAGTTTTTCCACTATGTGGAGACCCCCAAAATGTAACCAAAATATATATTAATCTTTGCGTTTAAGTTGAATTGCGCATAATGACTTGTCAAGATCCCTCCAAAAGTTCTTTTTATGTAGCTTTAACTTCGAGCAAGTTTTTACATGCTTTAGACGACGCTTGACGCGCCTCACTATGTGCACAACCTAAACGTATTGCTTGTAAAATTTTAGCCAAAATGATGTATATCTAAGTTTTAATTACAGTTATTACATAGCTGCAATCAATTCGTTACTTCATATGTGGAGTAATTTATTAATCCTCTTTATTCTCTCACTTATTGAATTTGTGATTTAGATACACCTCTGCTAATGTTTACCTACAAGAAGAACTCCAATGACATCTACATGGAATCCAGTCCCAGCAATGCACAGCAAGATACCTCATCATCTACGTCACATCACCGCAACCTTCATTCCTCTACGATTAACAACGCAAGTCGTCGAATATGCAATCGCCATGCCTTTTTTGTACGCCGTTGCTATCGCCCGTACTGCACTATCCACAGATTTTAGCTTTCAGCAGTATTCACAACCGGTTACTTTGCAGGTTCCAGTTCTACCTATCTGGTGTTTCAGTTTTTTAATATCTTAAAACACTGAAACACTTGATAGGTGGAGCCTCCAAAGTAACCGACTGTGGATATTCCTGACGCTTGAAATCTGCAGGTAGTACGGTACGGGCGATAGCAGCGGCGTACAAAGCTCGGCGATCGCACTAAACCGTCTGCAGATATTTAAACATACTAAGGACAATGTTTAGAATCAAGAAATATGGGATACATTAAGGTTGCGGATCCTACCTTAAATACTTTGTTGTAGAATGTGATAGAAATAAATTATCAATGTGTTCATCAAACAATCCAGAAATCTATTAACAAATTTTCATAAAACTAAATTATAAACAATATAAATTTTGTGTATCAACTTGTTATACGAGGGTAAGTCAAATATTATGCGCAATTTAATTGTATTACAAATAGGAAGCGTATTCTCTTCCAACCAGTGATATTTGATTATTGCTTCTAACATAGTATCCTTGATGCACCGCTTTTTTTGCTGTTCCATGCGAAGTAAATCTATGTCCCTTTAATGCTTTGTGTGGATTAAACAAGAACAAGCCTGATGAGCCCCAGCATGTGCCTTTGCTTGGTCTACTTAGAGGCATTAAGGGGCCGTAAATTTACATCGGATGAAGCAGTGAAAAAAGCGATATATTCCTGGCTCTCATTTCCGCCAAAATCCTTCCTCAGCGCCCTAGGAAACTTACACTGAAAAACAATGGTACATGTACGTTTCCTATTGGTATTTCAATTAAATTTTGGATACCAGTTGCCTTACCCTCTTATTATGAATTAAAACAACTTTTTTCTTCTGGAATTAAAAATAAAAATGAATTAAACAATTAATAAATACTTTATTTTATTTATAAAATAATAAATGCAACAATTTGTATTATTTATAATATATCGTAAGCACCCTTTCTAAATAATAGTAATAATAATAATTAACTAAATATGGAATAAAAACAAAATATAACAAATCTGTTCAACTTAAAAAAAATATCCTTTAAAAATGAATAATATATACGTTTTAGTTGAGATTCGAAATCATCCTTAACCATTCTAAACGCTTGATAAATTTTTTTTTTAAATTTGTTTTAAAAAATATTTTTACCTCATTGACAAACTAAAAAAAGTATTGTTCAACTTAGTGTTTTGAACCTTTTGCTTCAACTCAAATTTTCAAATTATAATATTCTAATAAATAAATAAATAATTGTTTTAATATACATTTCTGTTTAGAGAAGTAAAAAATAAAAGTAAAAAGTATGCAAAAAAATTTAATAATTTTAAAACTAAAAAAATAGAGAATTATAATAAAATAACCTTAATAACTAAAAGTTGTAAAGTATATTAAGGCATTTAATTAGATTTTTAAAAACTGTTTTTTGTTCAATAAAACCGATTTTAAATTTTCCTCATAAAACAATGAATTAAAAAAAAACAAAAAGCACAGCAACTACTACAAAATCATAAAGAATTAACAAATCATGAAAAATGCATTGTGTTTTAGATTCTTATTTAAATTTTGTTATTGTTTGAGAGGAAAATATGTTCAATAAAATTAATTCAATAGGTATCCTTTACGTTTTGGTTAAGAATCGAAATCTTCTTTGTTGACTATTTCAAAGTCTCGTCCAGTGCTTGATCGCTGGCTTGACTCGCTTTCGCTTTCACTTCGCCTGGAAATAGAAACAATAAAATTGATTCCATTACTTACAAAGACATGCAATTTTAAGTCTAAAATAAACAACTTCATTAAGTTAATTGATTTTCTTCCAATATCTTAAATGGATTTTAATGATAATGTGAAAAGCTTTAAAAACCAATGATATTTATAGAAAGTGTGTACTAAATTTAATATTAGACTTATCATTAGATACCTTTCATCCTCTTTACAACTGCCATTGTCTTCATCCAACAATTCGAGCTGTTCCTCTGCATCCGAATCTTTGTCCTTCTTCGTCCGCTCCTTAATACTCTTCGCATTTGAACTACCGCCCATGTACTCGTATTTGTACAGTGGCCAGAATGACGCGAGCAGACCCACATCCTCCGTTAAATTAGGTAGAATCCAAATGTGATGTTTGCCAACCGTGCATGCCCACACGAGGCAGAAGACAATTAATCTTAGAATGACTAGCAGAATGATGAGGACGAGGAAGCAGACTGCCGATACACTAAGGTAGTACACCCCTAATCGAACAGAAGGAGGCCATAACGGGAACAAACACACGCCGATCGCGCCCAGCACTAATAATGTACCAATAATCCAGTAATAAAATGGAATCGCTTCATAAATCCAAACGTACGCATCCAAGCCGTCGACAAAGCGCTGATCGTTGTGCATTTCTAAACGAATCTTACGCTTCTTTTTATCTTTATCTTTGTCCTTATCCTTGTCCTTATCCTTATCCTTATCCCTGTCCTTGTCCTTGTCCTTGTCCTTATCCTTTTCCTTCTCTTTCTCTTTGTCGCCCTAAGAAATAATATTTTTTGAAACCTCATCATTTCAACATTAAATTTGATAAATAAAATAGTTATTTGTATAACACACAATCACGACAAAAAATTAACGCTCCTCAAATGTCAGACTACGGAACTTACTTTTTTAGTATCTCTCCATGATTGTTAAATATTACATTTAGAATGGGGATTTTTCTAGTAGACGATTTTGACTATTTTCTTCATTGATTTTTCTTTAATCTTTGGATGGTTTAAATGCTTTGATAGAAATGCAGATAATTAAAGGAAAATCAAAACAAACTCATAAAATAATATCCCTCTGGCCAAAAAAAATCGCCATTCCAAATGTAATATTTAACAATCACGGAGAGATACTAAAAACTGAGTTGGATATAGCTTATATTTTCCTATGCATACTGTCGAATGAAACGACTTGTATCATACAAGTTGTATGGTTGTTTTCCTGGATACCAGTATTTATGATACAAAAAGTGATCTTAGTAGCCTCACTATGTGTGCAGCCAAAATCTGGTCACCTCTGCTGTCAATTAATATTATATCAGATAATTTCCTGATTATTTATTTCTTTAACATTAATAGGTGGCTGTTATAGATTCACTGTTAGGTTTTACCATGGTAATGGAATATAAATAACCGTCTATCAATGAATAATATTTAGTTCAAGACAAACCTTAGTATCGTTTACGAGCATTTTTGAATATTTTCAAATGCATCATCATTGTTATCGATTATAGTTATTATTATTATTATATTATTATCTTATATTTATTGAACACATACCATAAATGATATTAGTACATCGATTCTAATGATTAGCAAAAAATTGCAGTAATTCAAATTTGTGCTCGATTTGTCTCCAAAAAGGGTAAGTGTAGCAATAGAACATAAAACTATGAATGTAATTAGTACATAATTAGAATTATGAATTTATTTCATTATGCATGTCGCTTGTCCGTCAATCAAACCGCCACGTTCATATAATTTTCTACTATGCACACATTACGTAAATAGTTATTATAAATACTAGGTCCAAATAGATTGATTGCTCATAAATATCGGTAACAAACAGACCTGATTCTTTATAGTTATACCAATTTCGGTATGAACATTTGTAGAGGCATTTAACACGTTAACTAACAATTTTTAAAAAAATCAAACGTCTTTTCTGCTGTTAAAGATTGTATATCGTTCTTTTGTCATTTGTTAAAAATAAATCAAATTTCAAATTCATATAGCCTGCTTTTACGTATTAAATGTTTCGGTAAAATTGTCGCTTAATTCACCTCAACTTCGCCTTCCTTAATAACGTTCTTTTTCTTTCCCCGCAGCTCCTGCTCGCTCACAACCACCTTCCTCGCCCGATGGAAAAAGCGGTGCTCTAGCATCACTTGGAGATAATCGACTGCCTCCTCACGTACAGCAAACAGTAAATCATCGCCGCAAAACGGTGATTCCATCAGAGCGTCGACCGCCCGCGACGCTGTAAAATACTCGACGGGATGGCTAAGAAACTTCGTTTTCTTGATGGGGACGTTCTTGCGCAGCCACTTCGCCACGGCGTATTCATCTTTCGTCGGTTTGGCGGGAAGTACATCCTAAAAATATGCGGCTTAGTAAACTTTTGTGAAATTATATCGTCTCACTTTAATTTCTCATGAAAAGTGCACTTCACACTAAATTTGTTACGAATATTTCATATTTATACATTAATGTAAATTAACTTTTAGTTAAAGATAAAGTAACCCCACACTTACATAATTACCTTGCGTGACTTTGTGTATAATTATTTTAACAAATCAATCTAGTTTTCAAGCTAATTTTTAATTCAAGTTTAAAGTCAAGGCTACAGCTCAACATATGTTTTACGAAATTTCTCATCAAAGCGATAATTTCATTATAGTCCTATCTTCACCCAAAGACTTGTTTACTATCATCAATGTTCATAGCCTCCCTTCATTTAGCTCTTTAATAAACGCATAGCAACAAAGCTTGCTTTAATCCATGCAACAATTACGTGCAATGTCCCTACAGTAGACTGATCATTTCCTGACTTAATTTGCCTCTTATTTCTCATAAAATTTCAATTTATATAAACTTTTCGTCATGTTATCTTAACAGCTGATACACTTTTGATCATAACTAAGCTTACTTTGCAAATTAATTTAATAAGAGACAAAAATATTCCGAGAACTAATTATTATTACTTTAGACAAGCTTGCTTTTTATGAGAAACTAATAAATACTTTCAAATTAGGATGACCATCAATGTTTACCTAAAACAATCAATTAAATCACAACAATTTGTTGATTTCGTATGTTTTTTGCAAATAGTTCGGCTTTTTTCCGAAGAAACTTGAAGCTAAAAATGAGAAAATGTAATAGTATGTCACAGAAATTTGATAGTATGCTTATTTTTGTTAGGATATTATCAACATTTATTAAGGTTGCAATTTCTAATAATTAGAATAATAATTAAATTAAATAATAGAACAAAATTTACCTCTTTGCGTTTCTTGCCTTTTTTCTTCTCCACCATCTTGTTTTTGCGTGTCAGATTTTTTCATCATCAAATTCCTCTTCAACTAAATGAAACAATTTACTATTCAAATTACGCTAGAGTATATTAATATAGTACGTGGCACATCGAATTTATCCTTAAATAATAAAATGCGATATTTTTTATGAAATTAAATTAAACTAAGGGTGCGTTCCTACTCAGTATAATGCACATAATGCAAATTCAACACTTCAATGCGCGCTTATATATGCGATATATGCATAGTAAATTTCCCGACAACTGCTCTTAACCAACAATGGCATGCATCTTTTACATGTCGAATTCATGAAACAGAAGATGCCCTACTATTTCGAAATGTAGTGTTCGAGTGAAATAGAAGATATTTTAACGCGAATTATGCATTGTTCAAAAACGACTAGAAACAAATGTATGCGCACATCAGCGCAAAGCAGAACGCAGCCTCAATTGTCATGTTGGTATGGTGGGAGTTCGATAAGTCACTAGTTCTGTTTTGAATAATCAGAAAACTGTGCATTTAATTTTTATAATAATAATTTAATAAATTATTATTTATTAGCATTTTTTGTCACTTACAAAGAAATGACGATATTTGAATTGTTTGAATAAGGCAAAAAGGATATATCTTGTTTACTTCCTAACCTCAAATAATTGAGATCATGTTGGGCGGCTCGCGAGTGAATGCATTCAGTGAGAATGGCATTGGCGAACCGGATCAAGATGCAAATTCTGCACTCACAGAGCTTGATAAAGGTAATTGATTATATGTGTTTGATCTACATAAATTTTATCATCTATTTTTAGGGCTGCGTTCCGGTAAAGTTGGCGAACAGTGTGAGGCGATTGTACGCTTTCCACGATTATTTGAAAAGTATCCATTTCCAATTCTTATCAATGCATCATTGCTAAAACTGGCCGATGTATTCCGCGTTGGGTAAATGATATTATGATTAATAACATTCATAAGAAACTCATTATATTTTTTATAGCAACAATTTTCTACGTTTGTGTGTGCTGAAGGTCTGTCAGCAGAGTGAGAAGCATCTGGATAAGATATCAAATGTGAGCGAATTTGTACGACGTATATTTAGTGTGATACACAGCAATGATCCGATTGCAAGATCTTTAAGTCTGCGAACATTGGGCGCGATGGCATGTATCATTCCAGAGCGACAGCAAGTGCACCACAGCATTCGAATTAGTCTAGATTCACATGATAGTGTTGAGGTGGAAGCGGCTATCTATGTGGCAACGCAATTTGCAGCCCAATCCAGGTTTGTTACAATTTTTAATTTTGATTTATTTAATTTAACAAGCACCCATCTTAGAATAATTAATATTTATTATTTTTGTGCACAATTTTCAGAACGTTTGCGGTTGGACTGTGCAATAAGATCTCGAATATGATTCAGGGTCAATCAACGCCCGCCAACATGAAGCTGAAGCTGATTCCCATTCTGCAGCACATGCACCACGACACGAACACGGCAGCAATGGTGCGCCAGTTATGTGTCGACCTACTACCGAAGTATCCTACGAAGGAGTTCGTACTCGTTATTCTCAATACGCTGACGAAGCTGGCGGCTGCGACGCTCGTCGATATTCCATGCCAGGTATGCGAAGCACTAATTGATTTCATTCATGCCCATCCAAATAATACTTGGGGAAAATATTTTATTGTTTTGCGGATGACATGAATGCATACTAGCATTACACTGTACTGCGAGTACGGTTATTTTGTCATAGACTATAGACTATAAAATTAAAAACAAAATTAATCGTAAACACATTTTATTGACATTGTATACACCCAGGATGAACAATTTAGGCCACGCTCAGGAAGAGATTGACACCTTTTGACCGTTGTTTACCTCCATCTATCATAAATACCACCAGTTTAGCGAATTTTTTTGGCACCTTATAAAGATCGTTGACTGCGTTGTTTTCTCTAAATATATTAAATATTAGTTAAAAAAGAAATGTGTACTGAAATGAGTGTACCAATTCTTACGTTAGACGCTGATCATTATACTACTAGCTACGAGTTGGTCAGGGCTGGCTTAATTCATCCCCAACATGATGTGTTTTTAGGTGGAACTGCTGATGAAGTTTATCGAGTTGGATCCACGCAAGGAGGTGAAGACAAAGTGCTTGGCGCATCTGTATGAATTGGCAAAGCCGGGCGCGCATCTGTGGCCAGCCGGTGCGATTAATAGCATCTTAGATTTTACCCTGAAACTCACGTCGATAAGAACGCTGAGCCTGGCTTTAAGTAAGTTAAAAAAAGAGGATAGTTACAATGTATCTAGTTCTTTTCCAATGTGAGCCCCTAATCTACAACTTATTTAGCTTATGGGCTAATCTGGCACTGTATGTTTTCTCACTTTTTATTGCCCTTACTTTTTCGATACTTTTATCTGATTTTAACAATGAATAAATTGATTACTTTTAGGTGTCATTGAGGTGTTAGCCGAATCGCCGAGCCTCTGCCATGATTACAACGATCAGCATTCGAAATTGCGGCAACTGTGCGCTAAAAATTGCTTTTCGGCAAATCCGGCCATCGCTACGCAGTCAATCAACATCCTCACACAGATCATATATTATAAGTGAGTGAATAGTTTGTAAAAAATACTCAATATTAACCGTAAAAGCATTGTGTTACAGTTCAACGGAATGTATCGAAGTGACGGGAACAGAGGATGTGATCGCAGCTTTGGAGACCTTAATATTACTTCTTACATTCGCTGATAAAAAATACCCGTATCAATTGAAGTTGGCGTTGAAATGCGCCGTACGGCTGTCGGAGGTGAATAAGCACCATTGCGAGACATTTGTTGAGTTGCTGGGCTCGAGACTTGGTTTTGTAGAAGGTAAAATTTGACTTTTTAATTTTAATAACAAGAAGAAAATAATATTAATAGGGTTTTTAAAGCATCCTTGTGACCAGCATAGGGGTCTGGTTCAGATTTCAGTGAGCCCCTCTTTCTTTCGGCTGGATTTGAAAAGTGGTAGGGTTTATAATAAATTGGGGTATGCAATATAATAAAAACATCACGTCTAGAGCCTTTCCGAAAAAGTAAGAAATGAAGACTCACTCCAATCTGAATAAGAATCCTGTCCGTTTAAAGTGAAATTTTTAAATACATATCATTTAATATAGTTTACGCATTATTTCAGATAAGTGTACGATAATGATCTGCGAAGCTCTCGGCGCAATCGCCAATTTTCAACCGGAGACGCTACAACCTCTCCTACCCACCTTCCTCAACTTCATACAGCAATCCATCGACGCCGGCGAGGACGGCGACTCAAAACTGATCGTCATGCTCTGCACGCTTGTCTTCCAAACACTATGCGGCTTTCGATGGAGCCTCCACACTAGCACACGCATTCTGGACGCGATCGAGCGCTCGAACTTGTGGGCGAGCTATCGGATAGGACGATGTGCGCTGCGTTACGGCCATCATGCTATTGCACAACACGCGTTTGATCGACTCACTGAACAGGTGAGCTCGGAGCACTGGCATTTCTGGTTGGTGTGTTTGCGTGAGATGAGCCGAGGCGAAATGCAACTGAGTGATTGCGACAATGTGGACTTGAATCTGGTGTCACGCTTGGATAGCGCGATAGTGTACTACAACAAAGCGATTGCTGCCTTAAAGGTAATCAATATTTAAATTAGTTTAGTTAATTTAATATAATTAATATATTTTTGCTCATACCATTATAAACTTTTGTTGCCAGTGTAAAAAATGTTTGAAAATGAAACAAAACAACTAAAAACAAGACGCTAATGAAGGAAAAAGATGCAAAATTTGACGTTTTGAGAGGCGTCATGTGGATTTTCACCGTTTTTTCCTTGATTTTTGCAATTATTTTTGAGTAATTTGACTGATTACTATCTTTCCTATTAATTTTATGTGAAAATTACACAAAAAATTACGGAAATTTTCAACATATTGAAGGATGCTATTGCGAATCGTAATATTTCTACAATTCTTACATTTTTGGTATTTTGTAAACAATTTTGATGCAAAAATATAAAAAAGGGAATTTAACGATTTTTAACGACGATTTTAATTGTTAGCCAAATAATTTTTTTTAGGCGGCAAGCACACCCCTCCATAATCTGCAATTTCAAGCCGAATATCTTCGTCTGAGGCTCGAATTCCTACAATGCCTCATCCAATTAATTCACACGTGTAACATTCTATGCATCGTGCCACCACCAGCCGTCGCTTCGACAATTGCGCAGGCGACACGCGATGAATATCAGCGCCACGGATACGTTACGACACAGATGCGAAAGTGCGCTAAGGAGTTTAAGCAGTGCGGCGAATTATATTGGCGACTGTATCAAAGTGCATTCGATGCGGATCCTACCACCTTGGAAAACATTCAAATGTAAGTCTATTATGATAAAAAAAAATATTTCTCGTATATTTTGAAGTTATAAAAATATGAAAATTTGCAGAAAGTTTAGCCAAAGTTACGGTGTTTATTGTAATTTTATTATGAGGAACTAAAACTTTCATGCCATTGATTGTTTCGCTACTTTTTGGTAGTTGATTCTCTAGAAATGCTTTTTGAGAGCCTATTTGGAGGAAAATTGTTATGTTAATGCATAATTATTCGGACACATTTTTTACGAATAGCATTTCGTTTATTTTCGGTCCAAAATTATTCCTGGTTTCATAGATAAAATGAGCATCAAAAGTTATCAAAGAATGATTTGTGACTTTACTGAAATAAGTCAGAACTCTAGGATATCAGAGGATTATTCCTTCTCGAAGGGGTAAAGCATAGTATGTATATCAAAGATGAGAAAACTTTTTGATTTAAAACGAAAACATTCTGGAAAATAAGTAAACAAGACGTTAATATCAAAGGTAATATGTCATTACCTTTTGTGAATATTATTTTTGTTTTCTGCAGCTTTCTTTAAAACATTTCTTCATTTTGGTCATTTTCTTATAGCTTAATTTTTCGATGAAAAAGGAGCTAACAAATTATGCATTTTAGTTTACAGCAAATGTGCAATTTACTCGAATCGTGTATTGAAAGTGTCTGCACCAACAACCCTACGCATATAATTCAACTTGATGCAAAGAAAGTGCATCTAGAATCGCGCCAAATGAATTCCGGCTGTGGTAATGTGATAATGCTGGGAAATGCTATTGCTGAACAGAACATTGCGCATCCAAATGTTATAACGCATAAGGTATGTAATCGGATTCTTACTTAAAACTAAATTTATGAAATAATTAATTTCTTTTACAATAAAAGTTTATTAAATTTGCCAACCTGGTAGTAATAATATAATCAAATGATTCAATTTCAGCACATAGATTTGCTGAAAGCCATCGTACAGGTACTAATGAATGCTGAGTTGGCAATGCCGCGCTTTTTCTTCCAAACGCTGCAGTGCACGACATTAAAACTCGCCATATCGCCGCAACCGCGCGTCCTCGGTGAATTCATCAGCGTGCCATTCGGATCGCAACTCGCCGTGAAGGTGGAGGGCGTCATACAGCACGGCGGCAAGCGTCCAGCCATATTTCGTCAGATTGCCGACGTGTGCGTCAGCGTCACCTCGCAACTGCAACCAACGAATAAAAACAAGGAGATTGACACAAAGGTATGGTATTAATATGTCACGTTACAGTTACTTTAAACAAAACGCTTAAAACTTTTTAAAATTTTCTTTTTTTATTGAAAAATTAGATAAAAAAAATATACAATATTTGTCATTGTTAGCTATCATATGAAATATCTTGTAAAATGATTGCTATATTATCTAATAATTATATGTAATGCCATATTATTTTCCAATTCGTTGGAATGTATAAACGGTAATAACAATTAATCATTTTAAGACTGTGGAGATGAGCACGCTGTCGCAAAACGTGACACCGCACAAGGATTTCTTTTCCGCGCAATTTCTATTGGCGTTCCCACGAGGCGGTTTATATGCGATCGTCATCGAGGCATCAGTGGTGGACGCGCACGGCGACACTTGGAGGACAGGTCCGAAATCAACGATTACGGTCAAGGTACAGGAGGAGGCGAAACTGCACCCGATCTCCATTCCGGGTATGAACGGCAATTCAAACATGTAAGTTTTGATTCCATTTATCTATGGCAGAATATCTGCTTTTGTTTGGAAACGGCAATTTTTTCATGCTTGCCAATTGATAATAAAAATAAAACTTAAAAACTGACTGTTTTCACCTCTCTACAGAAACTTGGAATTGCCGAACATTTGCTTATATATGTCTCAACTCATCATATATTTATTTAAAAAATATTGTTTGGCATCAAGGGATTAGACTGTAAAATAATTATAACAATCTCGTATTAAATTATCACTTAGTAAATTTCAGCTTTTTATACTCTTCGCTCGTCACGATTAATGAATATTAATCTATATTTTCTTCTGAATAGTTTCAGCTACCTAATGGCGGAGGATGCGCTCATCCGCCCTCAACCGCAAACGCATAAGAAGCTATAGTCCGCCAACTGTCACTGGCTCGCTGTTTACTATCGGCGTCGTATCATAATCACGCAGCTGAATCACTTTGTGCCGATAATCTCCACGACTACCGCCCGTCTTACCGAGCAGCTGCACCTCGCTTATCACCACGTCGTGTGTAACCGCCTTGCACATGTCGTAAACGGTGAGCGCGGCGATCGAAACCGCCGTCAGCGCCTCCATTTCGACGCCGGTCGGACCGTTGCAACGAACCCGCGAATCGAGTACCACGCACATACGCTGCTCATCTAACTGCGCTTCCACTTCGACCGCATTCAGCGCGATATTGTGGCAGAGGGGAATCAAATCAGCCGTCTTCTTAGCGCCGATAATGCCTGCTAGCTTGGCAACAGTTAGCACGTCACCCTTTTTGAGGGTGTTGCTTTTGATAAGCTGCACCAGGTCGCGATTGTTGAGCTTAACGATAGCACGCGCCGTTGCAGTACGAGTCGTGATACGTTTGTCGGTGACGTCAACCATTTGCGCCTTGCCATGTGTGTCAACATGCGTCAACGTCGAATAGCAACGTCTACTGTGCTTCGAAACTGAAATGTGTAACATATTTTCACTAAGTAATAATCAAAAAACGAATTGTAAGATAAAAAGTATCATAACTATTTGAAATATCAAATTACACTAAATTTTAAGGATGAAATTGATAGAATATTCTAATTAATTTTAGAAGTACATGATAAAATTGAAATCTATATTAAATTTTTAATAAATCTACAAGAATTTTTACAAAAGCAATCAATGTTAAAACATTTTTTGATGAATATAATTGTTAATAAAATCTTATAATATTTACATTTGCCAGTAAGAAATTATCCACCTATTAAAATCATCGGTCGGTTTTCCATGCGCGTCAAATTTAGCATTCCTAAAAAATGAATTTTGATTAATCTATTGCTCCGCTAATAATTCTATTAAGTTCTCGCTTAGAACATGGCATTATTGCAAGTAGAATGTAAAGGGCATAAGTAAGAAAGGGGGAAATTTGTCTCCGCCAACAAAGGGTTTAGCAGTATAAGAGGTGGATTTGGCCCCAGCAACCGATTTCTTTCTAAATTCATAAAAATGTTCCTTAATATTGTGTAATCAATTTTGGAGATTTTCAGCTCCATATCACTTCGCATAAGGGTGGTAGAGGGGTGAATGTCAAAATCTATAAACCTTAATAACTCCAAAACGGTTTGAGATATTGAAGTCCTGTTTGGAGCAAAATTATTAGGGTACCCTCCTCTATAACATCCGAATTTCATGATTCTAGCCAAAGTAAGTGTTAAAAAAATTTAAAGTAAATTTTTAACTTTAAATTTTTTTAAGAATCCTGAGTGCGCCCACTCTGCCAAATTGCCCTAATATACTTTGTTTCAATAAGAAACTACTCTGCGAATTTCAAGTCGAGGCCTCCCGAAAGATACGTGTGCACAAGTGAGTTTGGGTATTGTATGGATGATGCACCTAATGCGGGTTGATGCAGAAAAAAGGTATAAAGCGGTTTCAAATCTGTCAAAAAAAATC
>JARJDW010007774.1:0-19438 GCA_030264715.1 Adinopsis sp. GC000173 | reverse complement strand
CACCTTCCAACCTTTCTCAAAGTGGTAGAGCATAATATGACGAATATGAAGCTGATTTTCGCTACGCATTTTTATTCCTGAAACAGAGAAGATTACTTTTATGAAAAAATAATAAACAAAACGCCAATTTTTATAAGAAAATAATGGCACGAAAAAAAGTCGCAATAATTATGCATAAAACTAATATGTTTTTCTAAATGAACTTGATTTTCTCATAAGATTACAATTTATTTCAGGGACACGGTGAATTATATAAATAAAATTACTTCCAGTTCAAGTTATTAACAAATTTTTATGCCATAAGAGTAACGTAAATAAATCAATTAAGATTTTCTTTGCCGATAATTTCAATCAACATCAATTCATGGAATGAACAATACGAGTACTATACTACTCGTATATAATAATGTATATTGAGTGTCAGAAAAGAATGGCATAAATAAATGTTTAGCATTTTTTGCATGTGCAACGTGAACGCGCGCTATTGTTTCTTCAATATCAATCTGTGCGCTTTTTTATTATATGTTATATGCCGATGGAATATATGGCATTTTATTGCTTCTTCTGAGAGAATATAATGCGTTTCAAAATGCTCATTAAGCGTCCTTTGCCGCGCAGTACAGTTAAATAACTCGAGAAACATTTCAACAATTAATTAAATGAAAAGTTAAATACATCTTGGAAACGAATCAGCTGGTAGATTAGTATAACAGAATTTAGATTGGATAAATTGAGCCGTCTGTTGTTTTGAAAGTGATGTGATTTAAATCCACTGTTGAAATGAGATACTTATTGAATTGTTTTTGTTTAATGCAAATAAAAATATTATAATTAAAAATAAACTAGTTTCTCTTAAAAGTGTCAAATTTACAATTACTATTAAAATAATGGCAATTATTAAATAACTAATCAAAAGCATTAATAATAGTCTTAAGGCACCTTCTAAATAGAGCGTCTAATTAAAACATTTCATTGCTCTTTGATGATATTTTTGTGTCCTTAAGTACTCATTTTATGGTAATTTAATAATCGCCAAACCAAATTCAAATGGATTTTGGAACTTATATTTTTAGACGAGACCTTTCTTTTTTAATTCTAATTCTAATGAAAACATTTCACTGCATTTTGACGATATTTTTGCGTCTCGAAGATACTCACTTTATAAAGTATTTGCTGCTACCTCTTATTGAATCATTTTTAAAATATTGAGGATTAATAATTAATTAAAAACACTTGGTTGTAGACCATTGAACAAACAAGTCGCACTTTTCAAATTAGATTTGACAAACATTTAACGGCTTACAAACTGAAACAAACGATCAAGTCACACATACTTAAACACATGATAGAACATAACTATCATTTTACAATAGAAAATTTCTTCATTTTATATTTTTGTGAAAAATAAAAATGTTTAAGTTTATTCGAGTCCTTTGAAATTTACATACAAAAATTACCGTTAATGAATGACCAGCTCGATCTAATCTATTCAATATTGTTATACTTGTACCGATACCTGCGAACAATTCTTAGTTTAATATCTCTGATGAATATATTTTGGTAAACCCCGCTAAATCAAATAAATACTTGTTTAATGATTAGTCTTGATGGTGATGGGTATATAGCCGAAATGAACATAGACTTTATATAAGTGAAATCTGTGAATCAAAACCAAATGTTTTTAATTAATTATTAATCCTCAATTCTCACTTTATGATAATTCGATAAACGCCAAACCATATTGTGGATTTCAAGATATAATTTGTCTTATAATAAAGATCGTGCCAATATCGAGATGGAAAAAACCAACAAATGGAAAATACACTTTGGCTTTGTGTTAAATATGATGTTTCGGTTATTAATAGCCCAAAATATATAACCATCTGCAAAAATTTTTGTTAATAATAACCGAAACGTCAGATTTAACACAAAAACGAATTTATTTATTTTCTTTTCGCTGTTTTTTCCAACTCGATATTGGCACGCCTTTTACTACACAGCAAATTTTGGATTTCGGAAATTTATTTTAAAATATAATGAAATGAGGGCAACAAAGGAAATTATAATAATAAGACAATCTAATGATACAATAAATACATTTTATAAATAGATATAATATTATTATAAATAAATTAATGACAGGAAATGTTCTATATTCATACATAACATTTTCTCGCATAATTTGCATAAATTTACAACAATTCTACTAATCTGTATAGTAGTGTATATATGTAATATACCGGGTGTTTAATAATTACGAACACATAGAAAGATATTATTTGGCTTCTGATCTGGAAAGAACCCAAAATCACATAACATTTTACGTCTAATTTATAATTTTCCACGCAAATTTAATTTACAGTACATTTCATTTAAAGGTCTACATAAGAAATAGAACGTATGCAAATCAATTTACAAAATATTTTTAAATTTGATTCTGAAAGTTACCCTCTCTATTCGAAATATTTTTTGTTTGTTGAAATTTGCATTTATACGAAGCAGCTGTCACTTTGACGATGTTAAAATTGGCTTGCATAGAGTCCCATATTTATGTATAAGCTAAACAAACTAAGGGATCGTATTTAATAGGTCTTCACATTGAATATGAAACATTTTCGATATTAGGTATATGAAAGTAATTTAAATTGAACACTCATATCACAAGGCACTTTAAAGTGATTTAATAAAAAATGTAAACTTTTATTCTAAGGGCAAGGGTTTTGATTGCGATATTGAAGTTTTACATTTAATTATAGTAAAAATAATGAAAAAAAGGAAATCAACAATATAAAAAAATACAGGGTGATTCACTCGGATGGGAAGCAGGGGTGGATCAGCTGCTACGCATAAAATACTAGGGGTTTTGGACCTCACAGAAAATTTATGAAATTTGATATGATATAGTTTATAACCTCCTGATCATAAGTCCTCCTGGGCATAAAACTTTTAAATGGACAGAGTTTGAGATATAGAGATTAGAAATCATCAACTGCACAAAAGAGTAGGGTTTTTGGAGCTCACTGAAATATTCATAAATTTTTATATGTTATAGTTTATGAGCTCCTTATCAAAAATCCTCCTTGGTTCAAAACTCAAAAATGGGCAGTTTTTGAGATATAGAGGTACTTGACATTACTTGGTTTACCAATAAAGCATGGTTTCATCTTTCTGGTTACGTGAACTCACAGAATGAAAGAGTCGCCTTTATACGATCAGAAAATTTTTGTGTGGTGTGCGGTTTCCTGCTCTCGAGTAATTGGGCCACCCCTGTCCCGTAGTCTTACATGCAACCAAAACTTAATTAAATGAGGAAAACTTTGAGCCCTACCTCGTGTTTTTATGTCTACGCATTCCCGAGATATAGACGATTAAAAACCGTAAGACCCGAGTGAATCACCCTGTAAAGGTAATATTTTCTACTTTTGCACTGTTTCATAACTAACTTATATTGATAATTCCTATTAAAATAATTAGCAGCCAGTAAGAATGATCTGCCAAAAATTGAAAATAGGCTTAAGCCACTTTCATAATAAACAGCTTATTTTTTATATCACTTGATTTAAGACAGATTTTGTACTAGGCTATTTAAACGTTTATTCAAAAGATATGAAGGTGAATCCATACTTTTATTTAACAATATATATTCAACATACACTTTTTATATTAATATGATTTATTATAGGGCTTCAATAAGGTCTTAGCATAGAGCGTTGATTTTTCTTAATCCGGTAATGGGTGCATATGTCATGTATACCTATTTACATTAAATCTACTGCATTTCCACTACAAATATCCCACTTATGATACAATTCCTGGAACGTAACTCAATCGTAATTTGAAGAGTTCAGAAAAATGATAACTAGAAGTTTATTTTAAATTGAAAGGGTCAGAAATTAACGGTACAAAATTTAGAGATATTCTATATGTCGCCTTGACATCCTATATATTTAAATGACTAAAGAGGTTTACCCCAAATGGATTGCTAGGGTTAGAATTGAAGTGATCGGCTCAATAAAATCTTAGCTTAGAGTCCCGATTTATTTTAATCCGACAATAGTTACATATCTCATGTTTTCCTATGTACCTCTGCATTCTCACTTCACGATGCACTCGTTGAAACGCAACTCAATCTCAAATTCCTTACTTTACGATGCACTTATCGGTACACAATCGTACAATTCATAGAAATGATAACTAAAAACGCGTTTCAATTTACACAATATCAACGAGTTTCATCAAATAAAAGGTTCAGTAATTAAATGCAGAACATTTAAATGTTCTATATGTTTTCTCAACAACCTATATATTTAAATAATTAAAGAGGTTTACCCAAAATGGATTGCTAGCGTAGAATTGAAGTGATCGGCACAGTAAAATTTTTGCTTAGAGTCCGATTTTTCTTAATCCGGCACTATAGTCACATACCTGAAGTTTTGTGCTATGTATCTACTTTGAATTAAAGACATTGTATATTTCAAATTTGTCACTTCACTATGCACTCGTTGAAGCGCAACTCAATTTCAAATTCTTCACTTTACGATGCACTTATCGGTACGCAATCGTACATTGAACAATTCAGAGAAATGATAACTAAAAATGCGTTTCAACTTACACAATACCAACGAGTTTTATCAAATAAAAGGTTCAGTAATTAAATGCAGAACATTTTGACGTTCTATATGTTTTCTCGACACCCTATATATTTAAATAATTAAAGAGGTTGACACAAAATGGATTGCTAGGGTGGAATTAAAACGATCAGCACAGTAGTAGGAAGAATCTCTGCAATTTTTCGTAATCCCACACTGGTTACATATGCCTTGTTTTCCTACACTTACACGTATACATACCTTTGCACAATACAATATACAGTACAAATTCCTCACGTCACGATGCCGGAACGTAACTCGATTGTAATATGAAGAGTATACAGTGAAATGATAACTAAAAAATGTGTTTCAATTTACACACCAACAATGAGTCTTATAAATTAAAAGGGTTATAGTACAATAAGGCCCATCTAGCGATGCTTCGGTTTAACGCTTTTTTATTGGAATGGTACAATTTTCTGAAAATAAACGCAAAATTTATATGCAAAGTGATTTATAAAAACACGAGAAAAAATTGCTTAGCACAAGAAATATCGGCAAAAAACCCGAGAAAATCGAAAATAGGTAAGAAAAACAATAAATTGATAAAAATTACGAAAAAAAATAAGTTAAATACACAGAAAGGGCAAAAAATGTGAAAAACTCCAAAAAACAAAATAAGTAAACTAAAAAAAATGAGAACGAAAAAGAACAAAAATATTAAAAAATGGACAAATTTGGAAAAAAAAAATAGAAAAAATTGACCAAAAAGCGAGAAAACTGCGAGAACGTTACGAGAAAACTGAATAAATGAGTCGAAACATAAGAAAATAATGATTAACGCAAAAAAGGTTGGGAAAAACTAAAAACGCCGAAAAATATATTGAAAATAGAAAACAGTTTAGACAAACAACAAATTGGTAAAAAATTAGGTAAAAAATATGCAAAAACAAAGAAAACTACGAGAAATGGGCAAGAATAGCAATGAAATACGTAAAAAAGATCGGAAAAACAACCAAACGCGCAATAAAATCTATATTTTCAATCAATATTAATATTAATTAGCCATAAAAATAATTAAATCATAATAATTTAAGTATTATATTCTATTATATTGCATTGTTGACAAAAATTAAAAACGTTAAAATGGTAAAAAAAAGACACAAGGATGGTATTACTATTATAATTTTATCCTATATAATAATGTTCTATTCGTTTAACTACTTTCTCAAATCTCTCGATATGGAATGCGTAAATAATTTGTCAACAATGCCACTAAAGCGTCTATCTAACAGGTTATACCGATCATATTTTTTTAGAGATATGAGGGGAAGTAGGCAAGATGACGTCATGCTCCCTGCATAGATTTTTGTGATTGAAAACTACGGGCTATGCAGGGAGCATGACGTCTGGATTAGAGTTGGGCAGCTTATTACTCCAAACACAATTGCAAGCCGTATAACCAGAGAATATCATGGATGCAGGCGCGCAGGCAGAAGTTACGCTTGGGGTGGCTCAAGTATCTAATATACCATGGATGGTAAAGGAAATAAATATAGATACATGGGTGGCCTGCTAATTTTCCAATTTCCTTAAGTTTTTCGTGTTTTTTGCTGGTTTTTTATAATTTTTTAACTGTTTTGCTACATTTTGTGGTTTTTTGTTGTTGTTTTTAATAAATTTTGACTCTTTATAACAACTTTTTCGTGTTTTTTACTGTTGTTTTCACTTTTATTACCACATTTTGCAAGAAACGGCACTAAAAAATCATCAAAAACTTAAAAAAACAGTAAAAAATAAGAAGTACATTGTCAGTAATAAAAAAAAATTTAATATGCTTTTACAAAAATATTTTTATACCTTATTATAGTTCAATATTAATTTAAATTATTTGCTTCATGAAAATAATCTAGTTATCCATGAAATGTTTACCGAATGACTGACTGACAGACAAGGCAAGTTAATATAAAAGCATATAAAAAGCTCAAGAAAATCGGAAAGTTATCAGCCCATCGACGTATGTCTTGCATTTTTACTTAAGCCCACGAGTCCACCCTCTGGGCGCGCGTCTGATAGAGAATGTGTACACAAATTATGAGTTTGACAATCCGAATACAATTGCGTATTAGAACTAATACGAGAGAGTGTCGTTTGTATATTACTTATTCTCTGGTATAGCCTGATAGCCTCTTTAATGACGTTGTTTGACAATTGTTATCCTATTTAAGTTGACGATATTTACATTAAAATGGTTTAAAATTCTATTTGTCTTATTTTTTTGGAATTTGTTTATTTATGCGCTTAAACTATCGAGTTATCATCTGATGCCTGATTCGTTATTTATTACAATATAAAAAAGCACTGAATTAGATGTTCTATGTGTTTTCTCGCCACCCTATATATTTAAATAATTAAAGAGGTTTACCCAAAATGGATTGCTTTAGTTAGTTGAGGGTAGAATTGAAACGATCAGCGCAGTAAAATGTCTAGCTACGATGTAAACAACGACATTAACACTGACAATTAAATCAATGTTAATTTCAAACGGTCGGCGGCGGCGACAGCCAAGATCTGATTAGATTTTTGTATTACAAATCAGCGCAGGAAAACATTGTTTTTTAGGCTGAAATAGATATATAGTGGTATAGTCCGTTTCAGCAAAAGTAGCACAGATGGCTTTTTTTGAAGATTCGCATACAATAGAGCGAGTGCAATAACACTTATCGTAAAATTGCAAAAACTAATTTATTAGGTCTACCGGAAAGTTCTGTCCGTTTATAGTATGCAACAAAAATATTTTTTTTCTTGATCTTTATTAATATTTATTTTACACTATAGTGTTTATCCGTATTTAAAACTTCTTGCAAGCATAATTCCAATTTTTAAATATAGATTTTATATTGTTTTTTAACTTTGTAGGCTAATTTACATGTTTAGAATAGACATTGTCTCAACTCCGCACTTTAGGAGCTCACTATTTGACAATACTAGGTTGTTAATCAATTTTTATTGATTATGTAATGTTTTGTATTAGTTTAAATATAGAATTTATCAAAAAAAGCATTTTAAAAATATAAATGTATGGATTTCCAACCCCCAGCATCATTAAGTTAAATACGGTTTAAATAAAGGTTTGCTATTAAAAAAATAGTGCGAAATGATGTACAGTAAGAATGCAATAGATAGTACTAATTTTTGTTTAAAAAACTTGTATTAACTGATTTATTACACTTTTTTTATTTCTCAAACGGACAGAACTTTCCGGTAGACCTAATATAATACCCAAGTAGTCAAAAAGGTTTTGAGACTTGATAATGTATCTCTTTCTATCTGGCTTTAGTAATTTCACTATATCACCTTTTCTCTTTTCCTCACTGCCATGCAATTAAGCCTCAAAACCATTTTGACTATCTGGGTGCTATAAATTATTTTTGGCAATTTTGAGGAGAGTGATATTGCACCCTCTTTATTGCATGTAAACCTTCAAAAAAGTCATCTGTGCCACTTTTGGTGAAACGGGCTATACCTCCAGTTAACAAACTTAATTCATTCCAAAATCACATTCGTTAACCAAATTTGATTAGGTTTATCAATCACATCTACAGGTGTTATGAAATACAACATGATATGGACTCAAATTGAACGCTTTTGATTTTATAATAATGAAAACTAGGACACTAATATTATACATACACTTTGATATTATTAAAATCGTTTTTCTTAATTTTCCACCTCAATAAATATAGTTACTGTCTTTCAATGACTATGACTTTATTACATGTTCTTATGTTTGTGCTAAATAATATTTTTTTCTGCAGCAGATAAAGATTAGTTGTAGGGTTTTCTTAAAAATAAGCTTCCAAGTTCAAAAAGTTCAGTTTTCGAAGCCTTATTTCCTAGTCCCTGAAATTGTGATTGTTTAACTCAGTATGTCATTGCATTGCAAAAGTCGTGTAGCTATAGACTAATTAAATAATAAAACAATCTATAATACGGTTTCAGAGATATTTGCATTTTAATTGTATGTGATCTGAACTGCTTTTTATAGATACTCTGCTCTTAACCAAATTTTGGAATAAAAACATTATTTCGTGCGTTGATAACGACATATTAATTATAAATATTCATTATATGCGGACTAAAAGAGTTTTCTAACCAAATCTAGGTTCGTTAAACGATTTACAAAACAGCCGAAAAGGTCGGTAGGACTGTAGGTATTACCAAAGAGATTAACATATTAATTGCGGATAAGGTATTGGGGTGAACTTCATCACAAATAAGAATTGAAATCGAATAAAAATCGTTAAGTGATAATCATAACAAAAAATGGTACAATTAACTGTAGGTACTCATAAGAGATGCTTCACGATGACATACAAGATTTGGTCTGAAAAGTTTCCACGACTTTTGCTGTTTTTACAACATTTTCATGATTTTTGTTTATTCTACAACTTTTTCCCATGGTTTTCGCTGCTTCTTTGAGGATTTTCGTTATTTTTTACAGCTTTCCATGGCTTTTCGTCGCTTTTTTGCCACTTTTCGCTGTTTTCTTGCCACTTTTTGATGTTATTTACAACGTTTTGCTATTTTCTAAGTATCTTGCTACTTTATTTTGTTAATTTTGTTATTTCGTGGTAAAAAAGCGGCCAAAAACCGTAAAATATTTGTAAAAAAAACATTAAAAAACAACAAAAAGTGTTCTATTGTCCGTCTCAATCAGCAAAAATACCTGGCCCGCAGATAATATGTTAACATTGACAATTAAATCGATGTTAATTCCAAACAGAAAATGAAATGAAGGCGGCGGCAGCACCGCCAAGATCTGATTAGAGATGTTCGCATTGCAAATGCTACTAAAATCGAAATCAGCGCACGAAAACATCGCTCGTTCGTCCGAAATATGCATGTGTATGTAATTAATATTGACAGCGATTAATAACCGTAGCGACTTAAATTATAAATTCGTTTTGTGTGTGCATGTGTGTATGTGTGTTGCGAAAAAGCAGCGATGCATTGCAACGACTCGAATGCGAAACGCTTACGTAATCCAACGACCTATACTGCAGCAGCGGCAGCAGCATCCAGCAGCAGGAAAATAAAACAAACACGACCGACCGGGAACAAAAAAAAACAACAGCAGCAGTGGTAGCAGCAGCACTTCCTTCACCTCGCCGTGCATCATCAATAAAGAGCGCGCGCGGCGCACGTTGTGTTGCGCGATTGCGGAATGGCGCACACACCGACGACCGGCGGGATGTGCGCGCGCGATATTCCACGTTATAATACGTATGATGATGATGAAAAATCCCATCGGCCGGCAAGGCAAGGCAGCAGGCAGCACGGCGCAGTCGCGCCCATCCACCATCCAGCCATCCATCGAACGAACGGCGAAATCATTTCCTCGCTGCGCGCCGACGATGCAACAACACCATTTCCCATCACTATCATCGCACCAACATCGCCGCCGGGCGTATGATTGTTGAGGAGGAAGTGCGCGACGACGACGACTCTGTGTTGTGTGCATGTGTGTGTCATCATCATCATCGTATATATACATATATATATGCATGCAATCGAGAGCAAAGTGTATGTGTGTGCAGCACTAGTAGTAGGTAAAAAACATGTCATTGCTGCAGCGACGACGACACGGCGATGAGCGCGCTGCTGATGCTGCTACTACTCGCTCCTCGCATTCCTGCTGCACCACCACCACCACCACCAGCACGGTGATATGCTGTTGTCGCGCGTTGTACTTGTTATCGCCGCGCCGAAAATAATTGTGATTGTGATTATTGGAAAATGTGCTGTGATCGTTTTTGCTAATAAATTGTTGTGCGGTGGTGTTGTGACTGACTAGAAGAAGAAGAAGAGAGTGTTGTGAGTAGTGCGCGCGGTGTGTTGTTGATATTTTTATTACTTATTTCGCCGGGTGCGTGTGCGTGCAAATGCGTGTTGTGTGATAACAAGGATGGAAATTACAATTGTGTCTTTTTAGCCGCCCGTAAAAATAAAACAAAAACAACAACCTTGACAATGTAAGTAAAGTCGTCTATATTTGGGGCGTTATTTCATCTATTTATTTGGCATCTCTCTTCGGAATTGTGTTGTGCATGTGTGTGTATGTGTGTGTGTTGATAGCGAGGTGCAATTTTATTATTTATTATACCGCTTTTTGTCGGTCGATAAAATGCACACACACACAATCACAAAAGTTCGGAAGCGATTTTATGCCAAACATAAAAAATTAACGATTTCGCAAATTACAAAATACATTATGATGTAATAATGTATTAAAAATTGATATTATTATATACGCACTATTTTTACTATTATTGCGATTGAATTAAATTGTATGTATCAATTTTTTCACTAAAAATAATTGTGTTTGCAAAATTTATTACTGTCAAATTATGTTTACTGCCAAAACAACGATGATGCCAACTTCGATGCGTTGCGGGAAAAAATCGTTTATTAATTGGCTGTTTTTACGTTCGAAATGAACTAATAATAATTTTTCATGGAAGTAAAATCTATACTACACCGTCATTTAAAACAAGTCGATAATAAAAAGTGTTTTTTACAAAAATTTGCGATAAAATGCATGCATAATCTCATTTACGACGTATGTATACGTACGTCGCAATTTCAACAATTCGGACTAAATCGCTTCGATTCGCATACTTCGGCCAATCATTGCTCATCAATTTAAATTGTCCAATACAATTTAAATGATTTAAATGAGAAATTTATGATAAAATGAATATGTTACAATTTCAATAATTTATAATAATTTATGTAGGTTAGTCGTAATTTCAACAATTCGGTGTAAATCGCTTCCATTCGGAAATCTTCTACCAATCAGTGCGCATCAATTTAAATTATCCAATCAAATTCGCAATTTGTCCTTGGTGTTTTATGGGCGATAATAAAAACTGTGTTTTGAAGAAATTTGTCATAAAGTGCATGCATAATCTCATGTACGGCCAATCATTGTGTATGATTTAAACCGTCCAATCAAGTTGTTGATGCTGCGTTAGACGTTGATAAATTTATAAATTTGCAGTTTATATAATGCATTCGAACACCTACACAAACGTTATTGATGACGTATGATGTACGTCGCAATTGCAACAATTCGGTGGACCAACTATTGCGCATTACTTAAACTGTCCAATTGAACAGCAATTTGTTTTTAGTGCTGCATTACACGATGATGACTTTAACTATGCATCGATAATTGAAACTTATTTTTAAAATTGTTGTAAAATGCATGCATAATCTCATTTAGGACGTACACCCACGACCACATGAATCCGATCACCTGCAAGCGAAATTGACCCTAAGCGAATAAACAATGTCAACTACGAATATCTAGTAATTAATTAGTAGTATGCTTTATTTCAATGGTACAACGCCAACTACGACTCTCTAAGTACATATTTACGCATATTCCATAAGGCGGTAAGTTTGAAAAAACTATCGGATTCTTGTGGTCGCGGGTGTATGTAAATTCCTATACGTCGAAATTTCAGAAATTCAGAATAAATCGTCTCGATTCGCATACTTCGGCCAATCATTGTTTATGAATTTAAACTGTCCAATCAAATTAACCATTAGCGCTTTATACTGCATTAGACGACGATGAATATGTTATATTTGGATATAGTACACTCGAACACCAACACAGACATTATTGATGACGGTTGATCTGCGTCACAATTGCAACAATTCGGGGCGAACCACTTTGATTCGCGCACAACGGCGCATTACATAAGTTGTCTAATCAAATAACCATTTGTTCTTGATGCCGCATTAGACGATGATAAATTTAAAGTTGACCCGTAGATAATATATTTTTCATTTAGGCTAAAATTCATGCCTACTCTCATTTACAACGCACCTATGTCACACTTTTAATAATTCGGATCAAATCGTTTCGGTTCGCTTGTGTTAGCCAATTAATGCGCATTATTTAAACTGTCCAATCGAATAGCTAGTTGTTGTTAGTGTTGCATTAGATGATGCTGAACTTAAATATGCATAGATAATTTTTTTTTAATTACGATAAAATGCATGCATTATCTAATTGGTGATGCACCTACGTTATATTTTCAATAATTCTGAGTAAACCGCTTCTATTATATTGCCCAACTAGAAGTGATTTATTGTAGATGCTGCATTCGACGATGATGAATTTAAATTTGATCAATCGATAATACTTTTTTAATCTCATTTACGACGCACCTACTTCGCAATTTCAATCATTTGGAGCAAATCACTTTGATTTGTCTATTTCGGCAAATAACGATTTGTTCTTGGTGCTGCATTATCGATAATTAAAATTTTGCGATAAAATCCATGCATAATCTACAATTATTTTCAACAACTCGTTTTAAATCGCTTCAATTCGCATATTTCGGCCAATCATTGTGCATTATTTAAACTGTCCAATCAAATAGCTATTACTTTTTGGTGCACCATGAATAAAAAAATTCGCAGCTTGTATTATACACCTACACATTAATGCAACAACATTATTAATGACGTATGTAAGTACATATACCTACATTGCAATTGCAACAATTCGTAGTAAATCGGTCAATCATTGTGCATTATTTAAATTGTTGAATAAAATTGTCATTTCATTTTGGTACTGCATTAGACCGCAATAAATATATAAATTTGCAATTTGTTTTCTACAGTAGAACACCTACACCACATTGCCACAATATTATTGATGACGTATGTACAGTTGAGTAAGTCTCAAACAGGCCAGAAGTCATTTCATTTGCAAAAGGGTTGTCATATTCATCTGACTTAAGACATTTGGTTTTAAATTTGTTTATTGAGAAATTCTTAACAATATATTACATATGTAGTTTACATTGCATAAGTTATTCCTGACCTTAACTAGTTTTTATCAACTTATATTACAAAATCACTCTTTTTTCAGTGTTTTTTACTGAATTTTACTCTTTTTCAGTGCCTATTACTGAATTTTACTGAGTTTCATTCTTTTTAAAGCGTTTCTTCTGAATTACACTCTTTTTCCGTGCTTTTTACTGAATTTCACTAAATTTTGCTTTTTTCAGTCATTTTTGCTGAATTTCACTGAATTTAATTTTTTTTCAGTGCTTTTTACGGAATTTCACTCCTTTTTCAGTGTTTTTTTACTGAATTTCACTGAATTTCACTTTTTTTCTGGAATTTTTGCTGTATTTCACTGAATTTCATTCTTTTTTCAGTGCTTTTTACTGAATTTCACTCTTTTTTCAGTGTTTTTTTACTGAATTTCACGCAATTTCACTCCTTTTCAATGGTTTATATAGAATTTTGTCGTTCTGCTTTTGGCAGGGAAAAATTCTCTAAAACACCCTGCTTTGATTTGAGTTTAGACATTTGAAAGTATACAAGAGAACCTGAAATTTTCCAAGTTTCTGATTTGAATATTTCATTTTGAGGCTTTTGCTTGTACTATATTGCAATTGCACCAATTTGGAATGAACCGCTTCGATTCGCACACATCGACCAATCATTTCCACATTATTTAAATCATCCAATCAAATAGCCATTTGTTCTTGGGTGCTGCATGAGACGATGATGAATTTAAATTTGCAGCTTGTATAATGTATAATATACACTCGCACACCTACACACTTACACATACAGCACATTACAACAACATTATTGATTTAAATTATGTAATCGCTTATTACGTTGCTATCTCATTTAGTTTATTTTTTACATGTATTTTTTTTAATGCGGCTTATCGTTTCTGTCGGTCGCATATATCATGGCGCAAAAAAAGGTGCGTCTTACATGATGTGTAAACCAATATCATTTTTTTTATTCCATTTAACAGAAAATACAAACGTGTAATTGGATTAAATTACAACATCACAATCGCTCATTGTGCGTTATTTAATTGATTGCTTTTTATTCGGCTGGACGATGATGATGGAAATTAATTCGATTTGGGACGGAATTGAATAAATGAGCGATTAAAAACCGTTCAATGTCATCCGTGTACAACAACATAGTTTTCTGTGTAAAGACTTATTGTTTGCTGTTGACCTTTAATTGTGTGAGTTTTTTTTGGGCAGTCTTGTATGTGCTGTCCATGTAATTACTATAATATCGTATACGCATTTTGTCGCATTTTCACTAATCTGCCCGGCTCCCGAATTCGCAATTTGTTCTTGGATAATAAAAATTGTTTTTAAGGACTTTGTGATAAAATAAATACATAATCTCATTTACGACGCACCTATTGGGTTGGCAAGAAATTAAATGCGTTGTTCAAATACAGCAAATGTTTTTGCATTTTTTGAATGACTTGTCTTTATGATGAATTCGCCCTTTTAGCATTTAATATTAGTCATATAGAAGTTTCTTTTCAAGTACATAGCTTGTGATTTATTTTAAAACTGTTTGCTGAAATGGAACACAAAAATGAAGCATAAAAATGAACATTTTCGACATATTTTACTATTTTATTTCTGCAAAGAAAAGAAAGCTGCTGAGACCCATAAGGAAATATGTGATGTTTCTGGTGATGATTGTCTAACAAAGCGCACGTATTAGAATTTATTTAAAAAAATCGATTCTGGAGATTTATTTGCTGCAAGTTGAGCAACGTTCCGATCGGCCTACTCAAGGTTATTATGACCAAAACAGTGTTAATTGGCGAGGACCGACATATAACTATTCAACAGATTACAGGGAGGTTTAATGTATCACAAACAATGATTGAAGACGACGTAAATGTCTTAAATTCGTTTAGAAATCAGATATTTGAGTGTCTCTTGACTTGAATGATACTTGAGAAACGCATTTACTTTCTTGCCAACCCAATATATACGCATTTTGTCGCATTTGCACTAATTTGCTTGGCTTCCGAAGTCGCAATTTATTCTTGGATAATAAAATATATTTTTTAAGAAGTTTGTGATAAAATGACTACATAATCTCATTTACAGTTTCTATAATTTTTAGTAAATCGCTTCGATTCGTAATTGTGTCAACGTGTAGTTACATAGTTTTCTGTGTAGACTTATTGTTTACTGTTGACATTTAATTGTGTGCTTTTTGGACAGCCTTGTATGCGCTGTCCATGTAATTACTATAATATATACATACGCATTTTGTTGCATTTTTACTAATTTGCCCGGCTTCCGAATTCTCAATTTGTTCTTGGATAATAAAAAATGTTTTTTTAAGAAGCTTGTGATAAAATGAATACATAATCGCATTTACGGCACACCTATGTTACAATTTCTATAATTTTTAGTAAATCGCTTCGATTCGTCATCGTGTCATTGTGTACAACATAGTTTTCTGTGTATAGACTTATTGTTTGCTGTTGACATTTAATTGTGTGCTTTTTGGGCAGCCTTCTATGTGTTGTCCATGTAATTACATATAATATCTATACGCGTTTTTGTCGCATTTTGACTAATTTGCCCGGCTTCCGCTCGACATAAACAATCTTCGGACTGGCATTATTACGAGAATTGTTGTTGTAATTTAATAATTACTGTGATTTATTATTACTCACCTTGAACATGAAATGCGCCGCAACTATTCGAAAATCACCAGATCGCCTTCTTCTATATGCTAAACTAGCTCTAGATTCAGACCGCACCTTTGAAAGGGCCTCATATTGGAAATATCCGCTGTCAAATAACTATCGAAAATTGTCCGAAAATAAACAAAATATATATCATTCATTCCAATGCATGATGTTGCCTTCAAAGTAAGCCCTTTCTTAAATAATATAGTTACAAGAACGAATAATCCTACCGTCAAAACATTTTTTTAATCCATTATCCTAAATCTAATTTAGTACTCGCCACTACTTTTCTTTTCCATCTTCCATAGGCTAAAAACTAGTGCTTCAAAGTATTAATTTCAGTTTTAAAGATGGAAAAACGATCAGTCGGTGCCATATCTATTAAATTCGGTGATCGTTCTAGCATATTGGCTAAGTATTTAATCAGAAAAGCGGTTAAAATGAGAGAATGGCTGCATAGTGCATAATTCGTGTATTCTCACTCTTCAAATTTTCCATTTTTTACCGAAATTGCAACTTTAAACATCGCATTATGCTGAAATATCATTCTATATTTATCGTCCGTTTTTCTGGTAACAATTCCGATTGCCGAAATGATGTTAACAACAGCGAGGCAATACTTCTATCACATCTTGGCCGTTTCTAAATGCATGGTACCTAGTATTTTTGAAAAAGTCGATTTACTGTAAGTCAAGTGAAACATATTTAGCAAGTTGGCAAATGAAATTTCATTTGCAATGTAAAATTTTAAACAAATTCTTTGCGCAATATTTGTATCTATTTGCAACAATAGTAACACTCTGTGCCAGTTTAGGTTTCATTTTTATTCAGACGTTTTATTCATGTCTTAATTTAGGTCCTTGATCTTGCTTAATCCGGCCCTGTCCGCACCAACCAACCATCTTCATTTCCTCAATCGCTTTGAGTTCACGCATGAATTAACAAACCGGCAGAATGTTGATGATCGCTTGATAAATACGCTTTAGGTATATATAAAAATTATATAGTTATTTGATATTAAGTGTACGCGCGCACAAACACAACACACACGATAAACATCAAACAAACGTTGAACACGAAATATAATAAAAGAAAAATTAGAGGGTTGTTTGTTATGATTTTCCATATCATACATGTGTTATTTACGCCATCAAATCGTTTAATGTCTTTTTGAAGGGTGGCAATTGTGTAATTACACTAGTGTAGGTTTAAATTACACGATTAATTAATTAATGCTTTATGATTTATTTTATACGTTAGTTCTACGATTTATTTGCGAATTTACATGAAATTGTACGAATGCTAAAAGGTGAAAACCTATCCATAAACCAGTGGATCTCAATCAGTGTGCAACGAAAACTATGGAAGTGTTTCGCGATAAAATTAGTTAGAAGGATGACAGATTTATAATTAAATTAAATTACGATTATCTAATGGCTTATCATGTTTATTTTTTATGTTAGTTGTGATCAATTTGCGAATTGGCAGGAAATTGTACAAATGCTAAGTTGTGAAAATTTATCCACAGACCAGTGTACCTAAATCAGTGTTTTACGAAAGCTAGGGAAGTGTTCCGCGTTAAAATTAGTTAGAAGGGTGACAAATTTATAAATAAATAGAATATTAGCTCTAAATTTCAATTCCTTAATCGCTTATCATGTTTTATTTTTTAATGTTAATTGTGATCTATTTGCGAATATGTATGAAACAGTACAAATGTTAAGCGGTGAAAACTTATCCACAAACCAGTGGATGTCAATCAGTGTGCCACGAAAAATCTAATAATTTTCCGCGAGAAAGTTTATGAATAGCATTCTTACACTTTTAATGTATCTTTGTAGAATAACAAATGTGTAACTACAGATTAGGTTTAAATTACGATTAATTGTTTAATGCAGTGGGTTCTAATTTTTTTTTTCATTTACGCCTCCCTCGATTTCTGTAACATTCGTATTTGATATATGTAATATATTGTTGAAAATCATCGCCATAGGTCAGTGGATCTCAACCAGTTTTCCACAAAAACTATGTGCAGTGAGAAAGATGAATGAACGGTTAATTGCATAATTATAAAATTATTTTCTGTAAACAATAAACTGAAAATACTTTTAATAATTAAATTTTTTTTTTCTGATGGATATTGTTTTCCTGTTTGGCAATTCGGCAGAAAACAAAATATTTCACGTCGCCAAACTCGTTGAGTCTTAATGTCATAGACGTCTGCAATATCGTTTACCAATTTGTATTTGATTACCTCTGTTGTTATCTCAAAGTAAAATAGCACTGTTATCTTACAAAAAATTATTCGATTTTTTCAATAGTTGCAATCTACTGGCGATAGTTCACGAATTTAAATATTATCTATGATTACTTATCTATGGAGGTGTTAGTAAACGGCTATTGAAGAAAAATCGTTGCCAATTTATTATAAAGTAATAATGTCTTATCTTAAAGCGGAATTTAATAAATACTTGACTTTTTAACGGTAATTATTTGGTTTTTCAACAAAAAAAGCAGTACAAATCTATAGATGTTTTGAATATCGTTTTCCAATCTACATTTGATTACATTCGGTGTTATCTCATAGTAAAACAGCGCTGTTATCTTATAAAAAATTATTTGATTTTTTATTAGTTGCAATCTATTTGCGAATATGCACCAATCTATCTAAATGCTAGGTAATTTATGATAACTTATCTATAGAGACTATATTTCAAATTTGTTATTAATGAATTATATCTTATTTTAAAATGAAATTGAATTAATAGTTCACTTTCTAACGGTAACTTATTTCGTTGTTAGTGTGTAGTATAAACTATCCATTTGACATTTGGGTGGAATTTAATTGCATGAAAACTATTTGCTATGATGTTTTAATGATAAAGAGTTGAAAAACTGACCATTAATGAAAAATTTATTGCCGGTTGATTAGATATCTATTAATTAATGAGATTTTACTTACGTTATCAACGGCGGGCTTTGCACGAATGCTATGGTACGATGTTTTAAGGGAGCTTACCAATTGACCAGCAATGAAAAATCAATAGACAATTTTTTTGATAATAAATTATATTTTACATTAGACTTATAATTTCATAATTGCCTATTTTTTTACTTTAGCACCGATCTATATGCGAAGGCTCGTGAAATTTAGTGTGTGAAGCAAGAATTTAACACAATTTTCAACTGTTTAAAGCAATTTTAGGTCCCTTTTACAAAATATTGCAGGATTATTCGTACTATTTATCTAAAATCCTAGTAAAAATGGCACAAAACT
>JARJDW010007772.1:0-11065 GCA_030264715.1 Adinopsis sp. GC000173 | reverse complement strand
ACCACCTTTGTTTTACACAATTTTCATCCATCTTAATTTTTGATACAGTGGTACTTTGAGATACGAGTTAAATTCGTATTATAAAATCGCCTGGTAACTCAATCCAGTGCGTATCTTAATCGAGATATAATAATGTAGCAATTTTATTGCCCGACACGCAGAAACTTCTTGAATTACAGCTCGTATCTGGGTATTCAGCTCGGTTCTCAAACAGAATATTAAGATAAAATTGCGTATTTAAAAAAAACTCGTATTTGTTGAGCTACTCGTATCTTGAGGGTTTCCGCTGTACATTCAGATTTGCCACTTACAGTATATCATCGGTTTTTCTGCTGCGCGACAAGATAAACGTTTTAAAGACGCCCGCAGCGTCCGGAAGCGTGTGCGCATTCATCGCGCCGTTTTTCCGGCGTATATAAGAAAATCTCGCCAAGCGATAAAAACGCTAAATGTTTGATGATAATTTTTTCTTTCTAATATTTTCTAAAATAAACAGGATTAGAAAAAAATCCGATTAAAAATACAGATTTTTTTCTAAATTTGGTGCAAATAATGTACATTTTTCTGCCAGTTTTTATCATTCCAACTTTGAAAATAAAATATCTACTAAATAAATAGTGAAACAGTCGCTAAGTGACATCGATGAAAAATGCTGAATAATAAATGAAAGAGTTAAAAAGTGTTAAGAAAGTTACAAATCGTACGAGGTAAAAGAGCCGCAAAGTGGCATAGAAATGGCATGAAATATATTTTTCAGCAAAAGTTTTCCCAAGTTTCCTTACCATTTCTTGACGTAAATTTCCGATTATATTACAATTATAGATATGATAAATTTAATTAAAAATATAAATAGATATATTTTTTAAAAGTGATAAAATTTCACTTTGAACACAAATACGAACAAACTTGCAAAGTTATAAATTGTACAGTGACAAAAAAGCGTCAAGGGATATAAAACTCCCGTCGAATATTGTTTACGTATAGTGAAAGTGATAAAAATCCATTTCGATTTTTAATGAATATTTTGGAATAAAAAAAAAACAAAACAAAGCAGAGAATGTGCTAAAAAACGTTATTCATTTACATTGATATACATCAGTGATGATGGCAATCTAGACGAAATGTACATCAATGTAACCAAATAAATTTGTATAGGTACTTACTATTTTTGAATAGAAAGACGGATGAGTGAAAGTTTTAAGGCTAAAGGTCCCAGTAAACTGAAAAACTAATTAAATGCATACGCAAGGTTAGTTCACAAACTTATTCACTTACATTGATATACATCAGAAGCGATGATGGTAATCTAGACAAAATGTACATCAATGTAACCAAATAAATTTCTAAGTCAACTTTCAGTATTTTCCATGTAAAAACTACCTATTTTTTACTGTGTACTATTATTTATTTATGTTCGAAAATATTTGATTAGTAAAATAAAAAGTTGGAAAGCTATAAATAAGAGTTACAAATCGCATAGGGTTCAAAAAAGTCGCAGGGGGAATATAAAAATCGCAAAAACTTGCTGAACCATAGGTAGATAAATGATAAATTTAACTAACGGGATGTTCAATAGAATATATCCATGAATCAGAACTCGAATACTATCACGCGATCCCTTTTTAATTCCTAGGCATTAAAGTAGGATTTTAGTGACTCATCTGCCAATAAAACATAACATTATATGCTGATGTACAAAAAAACCTTTTATATAAAAGTGACGCAAATTGCTTCCAATTTTTGGAAAAAACTACGATTAATAAATAAAAAGTAGCCAAGAAACTAAAAACTTTACAAATATATTTAACAATTTTTCACCAAGTTTGATGAATATCCGTCTGGATACCAAGAAACATTTTCATTTTTCCAGGAAACATAAATTGAAGCAAGAATTGCGTATATGGCGATAAAAAAGTTGTCGAGCGACATAAAAATCGTACATGATGCCATACCGCTCTTTTTTCATTTGTGGACAGGACGACACGATAAATGCTTTAGAGCGACACGCTCACATCGCCGGAAGTGTACACACATCGCGCAGTTTTTTACGACGCGCGCCGCAGATATATTGTAACGTAAAAAAATTCGCTCGATCAAAATTCGCTGTGTTTGTGCGGCCGATTAGATTTGCATATGCGAATTTGACATGTTTACAGTCCAAACATATTATGCCGCCGAGTGCAAAAAATTCACGTTTTCGTACAAAACAAAAAAATGGGGGAATGTATCTAATTGGCCAATAAGTTGGAGCAAGTCGCTTCTTTGCTAGGCGTTGACAAATTGATACAAATGAAAAAAGTTAAAAGCGATTTTGTTTTATAAACAATTTTGGAACAACGCGTCGACGACGATTTTACGCCGGTGGACGCAATTGCAACTTTTTCCTCGCTGATGAATAGCAGTTCGTAATGGACTAAATGAAAAGCCATTCAATATTGTTGTTGTATACCAAAAATGGAGTAAAATCTTAAACTCATTTCATTAGTTAATATAAATGCAAGTATTTTTTTCACTTAATAAATGGAGAGCCAAATAAGTTTTCATATATCATTTATTAAGAACAACTTTGAAGAAAGACGTTAAGGTTTTTGATAGAAAATGCGGAAAATGCAACTTTCATTGATGAATAAGAGTTTGTAATGGACTAAATAAAAAGCTATTCAATATTGTTGTTGTATACCAAAATATTGTATATACCACATTTAATTAGTAGATATAAATGTAAGTTTTTTTCACTTAATAAATGGAGGCAGTAAAATATAAGTTTTTATTTATCATTTTTATTAAGAATTCGAACAATTTTGAAGAAAGACGTTAAAGTTTTTGATAGTAAATACCGAAAGTCGAACAAATTCTCTTTGCATGGGTGTTGCAAATGCATATTTTCAAGAGAGGACAAAATCCTAATGAAAACCCCATTTAAAGAATAAGAAATTTTACACCCTTTATTAATTTCTTGACACATTTCCTACAGAAAAGGCTGTTCTCACTTTGGCACTCCAACCAACTATGCTTGTTAATAAGTCATATTCTTAAATTGTATAATTAAAAAATCTGTTTCTTGTCTATACAATTTATAATTTACTTTATTGTTTTATCGAGTTAAGGTTTGTTAATGTTAAGGTTCTTAAATGAGATTTAAAGTATTTTTGCCACCTTCTAATTTTCGTCTTTAATCGAAGTGTTAAAGTCGTCAAAGCTGCCTGAAATCTCAATCATTTTCAAATGCATTTCATCCAGCACTAAAGCAGAATTAATTGAATGGTTGGAAGAATTCTTGAGAGTCAAGATCTGGTAATTTCTATCAACGACATACACGTAGACAAGCTTATTGAATGCATGAGAAATGTTTATAAGCAAATACGAGTGGTATTTTCCTTTAACTGTGGAAAGAACTAAAGCAATAGGTTTAGGTAAAGTACATACTTCATTTTTGATAGTTTTACAATAACAGTACTCAACAACTTTTCATTTAGTCCTTTATGAAGAGTAATTTCTCAGCGAGAAATAGTTACAAATGCAATACATACCTGCACAATGAAAATTTTTTTGACTTTTTTCTTTAAAAACTTTCACGCCTTTTTCCAAATTGTTCATGACGTTCTTAATAAAACATAAATTATGACATTAATTTTGTTCCCTTCTTTATTGGCATTATTAATAGAAAATTGCAATTAGTCGCGACTTTATACTTGTAGAAAAATTGCATTTTAACTAAAAAAAAGTTTATTAGGATTTTACTCCATTTCTTGATATACAACAACAATTTCAAATAACTTTTTTCCTAATATGGGCGTTGCAGTAAGATAAATCGCAATGCATTTTTTGCCCTCTTTTGAAAATATTGGTATTTATTACTTTATGTAGATTTAGTTTAGATGATTGATAGAAATCAAGATTCTTTTAATTATATAAAAAAGTTTAATAAAAATAGTATAAACAGCATCACATAGTTTTTCGCTAAATACTAGAGACTACTAAGTAGAAATTATACAAGAATGAATATGCGAGTGTTAGCAACGAAAATATTGCTAATGCATGAAATTTGATTTCGACGATTTTTTTAGGAATCCATTAAAAATGTGCTTTCACAATTAAAGATTTAATAAGCATTTTCCTTTCACAAGTCTATTTCCCGTTCGCTCTTTGCGATGCGAGCGCACAGCACAGCACAGCAAAGCAGCACAGGAGCGTAGTGGTATAAAAGCATCGACGCCGCCGCTCGATACCTACCACCCCTAATGGAACTAATAAATCGCTGCTGCACAGTAAAAAAAAACTTAATTACGCTAGTACTGCACGTCGTAGTACTGCGAGACGAGATCGAGCGCGGCGCGCACAAAATCACTCGAGCACGGATTCGTGTCCCAGAAGGCGCCCACACAGCCCGACTGCTCGAAGCAGTTGTACCTGATCTGCGGCGAACCGGCCTGGCAGCAAGTCGGTACGGCCCATACGCAACGACTTGGCCGGCGCGGACGACGTGGCGCTTCCGTTGTTGTTGTCGTCGTCGTCGTTGTGGTGCGTCGTTGTTGATTGGCGGGTAGTTCAGGACGATGGACAAGCGGCGGTACGGTTGTTGTCTCTCGAAGTGGCGGTGGACGTGTTGGTATTTCATTGGCGTTGGGCTGCGATGGTCTGGACTGTGACGGTCGCGACGGCGATGGTCTTAACTGAGGCGGCGGGTTAATCGGCTCGGAACCCCAAATTGGTGGCGGCGTATCGTCGTCCTCGCCAAAGCGATTAGGCGATTTTGGCGGCGATAAACCATCGTCGTCACCTTCATTTTTCGGCGGTAGATAACCAGGCGGCGGTAAATAGGTGCGATCCGGTTGGATCGGTTGCGGCGCGTAGTAGATGACCGAGCCGTCGGTGCGACCCCACACCGGAATGACATAGGGACGCGATATCGGGTACGGTTGCGGCTGGTAGAAATTCTGGTACGGCCAGTCGTAGTATCGGCGCTGGCGAACGTGCTGCTGATCTGTTGCTTCCGCTGCCGCTGCCACCGGCACGGCGTGCGGCGGCTCGTATTGATCCGACGACGGCGGCGAGGCGGAGTAGGTCGTCGCGCTTGCTAACATCAGCGCCATCAAGCTGATCCTCACCAACGACATGCTGTAATAAAATTTCGCCACGTTCGTTTTTAATTACACGTTACATATCGACTAAACTAGACTAGATTTTATACAATGTAGTAAAATTCGATTTTTCAGCATGAGATATTTTCTACTGTTGTACGCTCCACTCCATCTATGCGCCTCTCTATTATACGCATTCAACAAACTGTTTATTAAAAGTCTTGAAATTAATTACTAGAAAATCGGTTGATATTAATTTGTTGATTTGAGATGAGAGATTTTGCGTTTCGATTCGCTATATATAGACGTTAATCGTATTTTATGGCAGTGTTTAATTAATATTTAATAAGCCCTGTATATAATCCCGCTTTTCAGCTAGATTATTTATTAGACACATCGTCGATCGATAGCGCGTTATTAAATGTGAATAATTTACTAATAAAGCGCATTTTATCTACCATACCATACGCTGGACGCTTGCCCATTCCGGCTAATATTCACCCCCGTAGGTATAATGTACAATAGGTTGTTGCATCAAGTCGCACACGTTTCAATGCTAAATTAATGTATCGTTTTTACGTTGAGCGCGCGGCGTTCGTTCGCCGAGCGTATGATTGTATTTGCGCGAATCGATTTTTCGCGCAATAAATTTGATTTACTGCCGTTTGTTAAGTGGCAACGTTAATATTTTACAATGTAAGCGCTTTTTTTTTCTTTATCAATTTTATTTCAAATAGATCGGCCGTCCAAATGGACACAATTAGCTCCATTGCGCGCTTGATGTTAATTAATTAGATGGCATCAACTAAATAAATGTCACATATTTAACGTTTTATAGCAAAAAGTTATATTGCCATGACGAATTAACAGTAAATATAGCTAGTTGGTGGACCAAAGTAAGAGCAGTCTTTTTGCAGAAAATGAATTAAGAATTTCATAAAAGCTGAGAAATTTCCTGTTGTTTAAATGGGCTTTGGTGTAAAGTAAATCGTAATGAATTTTTTGTACCTTTTTGTAAATATTGGCATTCATTACTTTATGTGGATTTAGTTGTCTATACGTTTTTGATGATTGATTGAAATCAAGATTCATTTCAAGTGGCAACGTTGATATTTTACATAGTAAGCGCTATTTTTATTTATAAATTTCATTTCAAATAGATCGTCGTCCGAATGGATAATTGGTTCCATTGCGCGCTTTGAAATATTTCACCTTTTTTTACGTGGTGCTAATTAATTAGATCGCAATTCGACGGCGAACTGATTTATATTTATCGGGTGCGGCACATTTCAAATAAAACTCAATAATAAAAAGTTCAAGTAGGTAGGTATACATTGATGAATCAAAGTCTAATAAATATTGCCTTCTGTGAATTACTAAAATGCCAAGCACAATAAGGCAACGACATCAAAGAATCCAAATTTATTTTTTATCAACAATAAGAAATACGACACAATATTAAACAAGATATAAAGTGTATCTGAAAATTTAGATTAAAAGCTTCAAAAATAGTCGCAGTATAATTTTTGCAAAAATATTATAATTTTTGCGGCTATCAACTAGGTATATCACTTAATTTTTATGCGACATTTTAACCAATTGGAGAATAATTTAAATCAAATTTTAGATTTCTTACTTTATTCTATACTCAAACCAAAAAAAGGGCCAGTAATAAGAAAACCTTTTTGGACTCTCACTTCATGAACACGCGTGTGCCAAAAAGCTTTCTCACTGGCGGTCCTTTTTTCGGCTCGAGTGTTGTTTCTGGTCAAGAAATATCATTCAAGTTTTAGGATTGATTGATTACCACTCTAATAAGAAATAAGAAAATAGTTGTTATGTAATAGAAAATTTAATTTTGCCTCTAAATTGATCTAGCATATTGTCCTGCCACAAGACCTTTAACAACGCCAATCAAGAAAAACGATACCGCTTGCCGATATGTAGCGAGCATATCGCGCCAACGAGTAGATAATTTCATCGCCAATTGATTTTCTATGTAGTAAATTCAATTTGGCGCAAAGTTAATAATAAAATGGATTGTCACTTAACCTTTTTTCTTCTTCTTCTTCTTCTTCTTCTCCATCTCCTTTTCGTCTCATGCAATACACCTTTTCGTTGACGATGTTAAAAGTGCATTGAAATCGAATTGCGTTCAGCTGGCAGCCGGGTGGGAAGGCGGCGGCGGCGGCAACTGGTTGCCAAATCGCGTATATTTACACACTTTTTTCTCTCTCTCATTCTTTCCCTATATGAGCCACGAATTATATGCGAAACGTGTGCGATTCGCAACTATATGGCAGTACATACGGCTTTAATTCAATTTTTTATTGTATAATATGTATATATACACACAAAAACACATTCATACATATATATACAACATTTCGAATTAATTTTTATTGCGACTTTATCGTTCGATATATATATATGTGAGCGAGAAAATGTTTCGCATTTCATCTCTAATCGAGTGTTGAACATTGCTCACAATGTTGCAGCACAGCATTTTCTAATCGCTTACTATATATTTCTTTTGTTGTGTGTGACATAAATATAAAAGCATTTCAACGATAATTCCGTCATCGCTCGACTAACGCTAATTGATTGTGTTCAAATTTAAATTGCAATCTTTTTTAAAACATTGTTACTTTTTAATTAACATTTGACATCATATATTAATTGGAAAATTTATCGCACAAATATTTCAATAAATTGCAATTTGTAATATTCACACTCCAAATTTTATTTAATTACTACACTAGAGGACATCTACACCTAGGGGATTGTTTTGAAAAATTTCAATAAGTTCATCAATAAAGTACTTCAGTCAATATCTTTAGTTCTATTCTTTTAAAACACGTTTACAGGTATATCTATATATCTCTTTCTTGTTATGAACGTAATGCAATAATTTTAACGAAATACGCCGATCTGCTGGTATGTAGTAAAAAAATTTTATCGAGCGTTAAGGGTTAAAAGTATTGAACATTGCATCGCACTTCAAATGTTCATTGAATCTTAAAAAAGATTCCAAGCAAATATTTTTTCACTTCAGTCGCAACTGGAAATATTTTATGGAAGCAATTTGTCCCTCTACTAATGTAAATTGATTGTTAACATTTAAATTTCAATCTTTTTTGTAAAATATTGTTAATTTTGTAATTTTGTGCCGCGTTAGATGTTTATTTAAACAACATTTTCATCATATTTAATTTGCACACTAAATTGTTCATAAAGCTTTTCTATTTTTTGTATGACACATTTCAAATATTTTTTTTACTTCAGTTGTAGTATTGTGCGTTGGTTGTTTAATTAAGCAACATTTTCATCATATATAATGTATTGGAATGGTTATTGCAGAAATATTTCATTAAATCGGCAATTTATAACTCACACGCCAAACTATCTATTTCTATTGAAAGTATTGAATATTGCTCACAAAGTTGCATCCTTTTGTGTGACATATTTCAAATAATTTTGTCGCACTACAAACGTTCATTGCTTCTCAAAAAAATCCAAAGAAAATTCTTGAAAATATCGCCATTTATAAATTAATTTTTTCATTTCAATTCCAATCAATTGTTGCTTTTCATTTTCATCACAGATTAATTGGAATATTATTGCAATTAAACATTTCAATAAAAACTCAACATATTGCAATACTCATAATTTGCCCAAACTCTATTCCAATTATATTGAAAGTATTGAACATTGCTCACAACGCAATTGCATCCTTTGTGCAACATACTTGAAATAATTTTGTCGCATTTCAAACGTTCATTGATTCTTAAAAAAGGCATCGTCACAATTTCTTGAAAATACCGCCCCCGCTGTAATTTCATGCTGCATTGATTGTCTAATCGGTAGCGACTGAAAATCTTTAGTTTAGCACTCAATGTTATAATTCGCACACTAAATTTTATTTCTTTTATGATTTCAGCTGAAAATCTTTTGTGTGATATACTTAAAAGCATTTTGTCGTTGTACAAACGTTCATTAAATAAATTTCTTGAAATAATCGCCACTTATAATTTCATACTGCATTTTTTATCAATTTAGTTGCAGCACACTCAATGTATTGCACTTTATCATTTCCTAACTACACTAAATTTTACTCCAATTCTTTTCTGAGTCCTTTGCAATTTCAGCGGGAAACATTTTGTTTAATATATTTAAAATAAAATAAAATTTCATGCTGCACTGCTATCAACGCTAATTGATTGTTCAAGTTTAAATTCCACTCGGGCAACATTCTCATTACCAATAAATTGTAATATATGAAGTACTACTTCGTGAAATAATTAACTATACTGATAATTTTATGCTGCATTGGTTGTCCAATCATTTACACGCGTTACAACGGATAATATTTTGTAGTACACAAAATAAATAAATTTGTAGCTCTGCTATCAACGCTAATTGATTGTTCAAGTTTAAATTCCACTCGGGCAACATTTTCATTACCAATAAATTGTAATATATGAAGTACTATTTCGTGAAATAATTAACTATACTGATAATTTCATGCTGCATTGGTTGCCCAATCATGCATACGCGTTACAACGGATAATCTTTGGTGGGACACAAAATAAATATACTTCAACGATAAATTTCTCACTCATCTGCTACTTTAAATTCCAATCAGCGTTGTCATTTTAAAAATATTGTTACTTTTAATTTTATGCTGCTGCGTTGGTTGCCTAATTTAGCAACACTTTCATCACAAATAAATGGAAATATTACTTTTTATTGAATGTAGTGAAAAGTGATCATCAATCGTTTACTATATACAATTTTGTGGACATAATCACCAGTGATAATTTCATGCTGCGTTGGTTGCCCACTCATGCGTCATTTTTCAATTTCGTTGCAGCATTAATTTGGTTACTCTACAACTGTTAATTATGATAGTTAAATGCGAAATCCCACTCAAGGTCGTCGAAATGTATAGTATAACGTGGTTTACAATTTCACGAGCTGTATTCTGTTGCTCCGATAATCGCCCAGCAGCATTTTTTCATCATCGGCATAAATCGGAAAATTTACGGCGCAAACATTTCAATAAATTGTAACACAAATTTATTGCAATTTACATTTCGTACGCAAAGCGTAACGATTTTTAATACTTTTTTGCTATAATTTTTAGCGCGTTTTAAAAATATTTAAGTTTGATATTATTTCAACAGAACTGGTAATGATTTTCAATGCCCGCCTCGCACAAAGCGTGAAAATATCTCTTTTTTGCTGATTTATTTAATTTCTCAATAAATTGCTTAAATGTTCAATAAATTCACACGAAACATTTTGAAGAAGGGAATTTCAGCAATGCGTCACAAAAAATGTTTAACATCAAAAGCTCAAATACATTTTGCTTGGAAAAAAGCGAGTACACAATGGTAACTTGCACGAAATGTAAGAATTAGTCCAGGCACTAGCTAATCTATGACATAATTTTTATTAAATTACTTAAAAACAAAATAAATTCGTTCATGCATTCAGTGATTGTAAAAAAATTAAAATTAATTTAAAAAATACGAAATATAACATCATAAAGTTTTAGTAACGCGTTGCACAAAATTCACAATCTTAATTAAGTTTTAATAACTTACACGAAATAATGGAAAAGTGATCACAAAAACTGAAAATTTTCGTAAAAAAAATGGAAAAACTTTTAACACTTCAAAAAAACTGCTGATGTTTTACACGAAATAAAAAATTAACGCGAGAAAGCACGTTGTTGCTGGCGCGTATAATACGAACGAGTTGAGACAATATCGTTCGACGGCAGCGTATTTATCCGATTTCGGTGGGCGCGCGAGGAAAATAGGTGGAGCGTGTGTATATCTACTACTACGAGCGCGCTATATGGCAATTTCAGCGTGAATAAATAAGCAAATAAATGCGTCGCTCGTTTTCGTCGAATCTCATCAATGCGGATTGCTTCCACTTGCGAAATGTAAAACGGTATACACACACACACACAC